>JAAEAF010002671.1:0-77500 GCA_011037195.1 Triatoma infestans | reverse complement strand
GAGAAATGTTTTAAATAAAAGTTGATCTTTGTATGTGTAGTTTATATACGAAGTTTCAAGGAAATCGTCGTAGACATTTTTGCGAAAATCGGGTAAAGTGAAAAAAATCATTTACTAAAGTGGTAATGTAAAAGCACTTTCGGTTATCCGATTTTTTTGAATCTCGGAATTTCAACAACATATTCAATTCTAATTCACATTATTCAGGTGATAGAATTGTTTGATAAACTGAAATAGTACTTTAGATGTAAACCTATCCCTACCCCTACCCCATAACTGCCCTTAAATGAATTTTTCCAGAGAAACATTTCAAATAAATGTTGTAGCTCTTTGTATGTCTAGTTGATACAGAAAGTTTAAAGAAAATTGTTGGAGCCAAAAAGAGAAACGCAAAAAAGAAAAAAAAAACAAGTAAAGTGGTACTTCCGATTGAGGAATTTTGACAGATGACCCACTGTCAGATGCCATGGTGATACTTAAACGGAATATCAAGTTTCAACTTTCTACGGTTATTCGTTTTTGAGCTATGCTGGTCACCACCCACACACACACACACACACACACACACACACACACACACAGACCCTGTCCTAAAAAACACTTTTTGGACTCAGGGGACCTCAAAACGGATATTCCGGTGAAAACACGATATCAAAAATTTGACACGCCTACAATACTTCCTCTTACTAGGAGTAAGAGAAAGTAAAAATCAACCAATCAATTTGTTTTAGTACAGCTTTTAATAAAAAGAAAAAGGCTTTATTTCCTTTTACATTAATATCGAAAAAAATAATGAAAATTCAATTAACAACTCTACATATTAATTTAACTATCAAAATTATTAATTATAATTATTAAGCGTATATTCATTCATCTTTGTTGAATTAATCAACATCTATGATCGGTGGCAACCGGAACCCACTCTTGGCACACGAAACGAAAACTGTTATCCTCTTTGCATGCAAGTCCCAGCGCGTTTACCATTGTACTAAATCCGGACCCACATTGAACTTGAAAATATATGGAATATAAAAGAAGTGGATAATGTGGGTGAATAAAATGTAATGACTTCTATTGGATGAAGTTGTAGGATGAAGAAACATTCTTCGTCTTAATTTGTACTCAGTGGTATTTCTGCAACCAGTTTCGCTTTCAAGTTTGAAACTTCTTCTGACAGAGTGTTCCTACAGAATCTATTAAAATATACAAACATGAAATTAACTAATAAAAAACAAGCAGTAATCTAATTAAAACTAAATAGTGGCAGTAAAAATAAACAACCGTTTAAATATATGTATATATAACTTTTAAAACAAATATAATAAGCAACTAAATAATAAATTTATAAATTGGTTACTTGAATATTATATGTGCTAGGATATATTAATGAAATTCTGGTCCATCACCTACTTGTACAGCTCGATAATGTGAAGAAAGACGTTTTATTGAAATAGAAATAACAAATTGAGGACGAATGTAGTTGTGTCAGTATATCATTAGCATATTGAGGCTGTGTATTTCTTTCTCTTTCTCTCTCACTGGAAACAACTCAATATCCAGGGCAAAGACTCTCATTTTTTAAAGCACATTCCTAACCCCCCCTCTCATTGAAGGGTTACAAACCGCTAAACATGACGTGCGGTTCAAACATTTTTCAACAAAAGATAACAAAACACCGTTCAACATCGGCAAACTGAACTGTTTTTGAACTTTAATAATTGTATGAGATAAACACATACCTACATAAATTTATAGACTAATTAATATAAATGGTTATATAAAGTAACGTTTATAAAGAAGAAGAAAACAAAAATGAATAAATGAAATTGAAAAACAGAAAATACAATGAAGATTATTAATTGTTTACAGTGGGAATGAGGGAACTCTTCGGCGAGCACGTTTGTACAAACTTATCAAATTACTAGTAACCATCAAGTGATTATTTGGTTTTAATTTCTCTTAAAGCTCTAAGAGGGACTATTACTTGCTCTTACTGCTCTAACAGGAACTATTACTTGCACTTACTGCTCTAAGAGGAACTATTACTTGCTCTTACTGCTCTAAGAGGGACTATTACTTGCTCTTACTGCTCTAAGAGGAACTATTACTTGCACTTACTGCTCTAAGAGGGGCTATTACTTGCTCTTACTGCTCTAAGAGGAACTATTACTTGCTCTTACTGCTTTAACAGGAACTATTACTTGCTCTTACTGCTCTAAAAGGAACTATTACTTGCTCTTACTGCACTAAGAGGGACTATTACTTGCTCTTACGCTCTAACAGGAAACTATTACTTCTCTTACTGCTTACGGAACTATTACTTGCACTTAATGTCTAAGAGGAATATACTTGCTCGTACTGCTATAGAGTGAATATTATTGCTCTTACTGCTCTAAGAGGAAATATACTTGATTAATGCTCTAAGAGGAAACTATTACTTGCTCTTAATGCTCTAAGAGGGACTATTGTACTTGCCTTTACTGCTTCTAAGAGGAACATTACTTGCAATTACTGCTACTAAGAGGGACTATTACTTTGCTCTTACTGACTCGAAGAGGAACTATTATTGCCCACTTACGCTCTAAGAGGGACTATTACTTGCTCTACTGCTCTAAGAGGAATATTACTTGCACTACTTGCTCTAAGAAGGGACTCTTACTTGCTCTTACTGCTCTAGAGGAACTATACTGCTCTTATGCTTTAACAGGACACTATACTTGCTCTTACTGCTCTAAGAGGAACTATTACTTGCTCTTACTGCTCTAAGAGGAACTATTACTTGCTCTTACTGCTCTAAGAGGAACTATTACTTGCTCTTACTGCTCTAAGAGGGACTATTACTTGCTCTTACTGCTCTAAGAGGAACTATTACTTGCTCTTACTGCTTTACAGGCAACTATTACTTGCTTTATGCTCGAAGAGAACTATTACTTGCTCTTCCTGCACGAAGGGGACTATTACTGGCTCTTCGTGCATATAACAGGAAAAACCTATTACTTTCTCGGACTGCTCTAACAGGAACTATTAATGCTCTTACTGCTCGAACAGGAAAACTATACTTTCTTATGCTCAAGAGGGACTCTGACTTGCTTACTGCTCTAACAGGAACTATTACTTGCTCTTACGCTCTAAGAGGGACTATTAATTGCTCTTACTGCTCTAAGAGGAACTATTACTTGTTTAGAATTGGCTTGCGCAATGCTAAATCCAAATAGTTACATACTAAACTCCCTATGCTGGCTCTATGTATCTTAATGAAGTATACAGAATGATGTCAATGCAAGTGCTGTTAGGTGTTGTCAGGCAGGGATACCCGTAGAGACGTCAAGATCTCCGGAAAGTGGCTAGTCTGTTTCTCTCTTCCCCTATTAGATATTAAATAATAATATATAAGAAATACGACATTTAAAGAAAATCGGATAATTGGAAGTGCGATTTTTATTATTTCCTGATAATTTAAACAGTTTTCGATTTCACAAATACATATTGTATTAGATAATGGAGCCTCTTCATACTCTGTTAGCTCACAGTGGATTTGATTTTGTAGCCAGCTTCCTCCACGTATCCATTCTTATTTATATCATAGTTTGAATTTATTCAAACATATGGATAGGTGAACCTTCTAATGTGAGAGAAGGCAGATTCCGAGCCTCACATTTGGCATACGACTAGAACCATAAAGGTCAATCAAGTTCCACAATAATAATATCCAAACAAACATCAACAATCGAAATATCTACTAAATTAACAAGTAAAAATTTAGAATAATACACAATTTTGTTAAACATATGGCACTTAAATTTGTCATAAGTAAAAGCTAATATCTTTTTTTTTTGTGCGCTAATGATCGTACAAAGTTGGTAAGCCTGTATGTATACAACACCGCCATTATCATTATCACCGTGCCATAGTATAACCTTCCTTGCGTGATGATTAACCTTCTTCATTCTTTTTATGTGGATGCTTTTTTTTTCTTTTACCTTCCTCTACTATTAGATTATCTCTCTTTTACTATTAAAAACAATAAGTTAATGGGCCCCAAGTTACCATTTAACAACAACAACACTATATTAATTAATTATTGTAATTAATCTAGTGTAATAGTGTAAATATAAGCGTGTGTTGTAAATATTTACTACTACTAACATATGTCTACTTATATATATATTCTTTGCCACTTTACACCGATGAAGTGTACCATTTACGCAGGCCCTCTAACTGTAATACTTATATATATTTCTAAGTATATTAACTACCGAAAAATTTTTTGTTCCCTTTCAACATTATTATAACCGTTAAGTAAAGTATCATGTAACCTTATTGTTATTGTCTCCCGTTAATATAGCTCTAGGAAATATTGAATTTTTAATTTCATTATTTACACACGGGCGGCTTCCTCAGTCTTTACATATAGATCTTTTTACTTTTTTTCTGTCCTTTTATGTTAAAACAAAATTATAGATAATTACTAGGAATTATTTGTGAATTACTGGTCTCATGAAAGTATTCAGTATGTAAGAAAACTTTTTTTATTTTTATAATAGTTGACTAATGTGACCATTTTTTCTATCAGTAGCTTGCAGTTGCGCTTTTAATCTCTAGAGTTTAAAAGTAATTACAATGTTGCCAACATTCAATGAGACAAAATTTTAATAATGATTAAAATTTATGAAATATATTAATAATATTGAAGTTCATTACATAAGTGAAATAAAAGTTCTTAAATTAAACTCTTTTTTTCCTTCCCATATTATTGTTTACTTGAACCACTGCCATCTTCGACTACTGATCCTAAGTATTGGAAATTTTTGACCGCTTTCAACTTTCCTATTTGCAGTTCTATTCTCTCATAGGAAACATCTTGCTCTTTTAATTATCCAACCAAAAATTTCTAAAGGGTGCTTTTAATAGACCAATTTTACAAAGGTCATCAATTCGAGTCATTGTGATTGTGTCCGCAGAGTTGGGGAAAACAGATATTAACAGATATTTCCAATCACGTAAGCCTGCTTCATTGTGTGGTCAGCGAGATTAGTTATCAGATCTTCCCGCAAATCTTCCAGGATGTCTTGATAAACATTGTGGTATCACAGAAAAAGTAGTGTCCTTGTTTTATATGTTAAGCTAGGATTCCTGTATATTGTTGCTAATTCCAGCACTACCAACTAGACATAATGATCTTCAGATCAAATCAGTTTATTGACACCACACTAGTTATCTATATATTTTTTATATGACTTTATTATTACATCTCTCTCTTTCTGTAAGTCTGAATAATGTTTTTAGTTTTTTAAACGTACATATCTGTCGGCTTTTGATTTAAATAATCTTTTCTAAGAAATATGTAGAAAAACAATTTTATAATCTCCATGGCAGCGGGTTGAGACTTGTGGTGATATTGGCACCACTTTTATGACTCCCAGCATCTTTCTGATCATCTTATTCCTTTTTTTTTTAATAAACTAACGTACGTATATATTTCAGTTCAATATAACGGGTATACATGAACTATATATATCTTTAATAGTTTTATTTTTATTTTCTGCGAACACTTAAAGTGGAAAAGTAATAAATTTTAAAATTATAATTTTTTTTTTAATATCCTTCTAATATAAGGTCTCATTAAATACATTTTTTTTTTAAAAATAAAGAAATATTATAACATAAAATAATTTTATTTTTTTTTACTTTCTCTTACTCCTAAAAAGAGGAAGTATGCGATCGTGTCAAATGTTCTATACCGAGTTTTCACCGAAAATATACGTTTTGAGGTTCCCTGAGTACGAAAATAAGGTTTTTTAGCTTATGGTCTGCTTTGTGTAGTGTGTGTGTTAAGAGAATATCTCAAAAAGTAGTCGCAGGTAGCTTAAACTTCGTATTCCGTTTAGGTAGCATCACCGCAATACACACGTTGATTTATGGGCTAAATCCATCAACCGGAAGTGCGACTTTACTGAATAGTTTATTTCAGTTCGTAATTTGCTCGAAAACGGCTCCAACGATTTTTTTTAAACTTAGTACAATGTACAACACATACACACTTTTATGTAAGGTATTTCTTCGAGAAACTCCATTTTTAAGGAGGTTATGCTTTCCTCTAAAGTTGTGTTGTCATTAACTGTACGATTCCATCGTCCATATAATATTAATTGGAATTAAATATTTGTCCATATATACTTGAGTGTGAAATCATCCGAATATAAGTATAAAAGTCTACTTCCGGTAAACCGATTATCTTTAAACTCGAAATTTTGATCCCACAATAAATTCTTATTATTATTATATAGACGATAGAATCGTGTCATCTTTTGTGATGGTACTTTAAAGAAAATCTCTTGTATCAAATAAAAATTGTTAGCTCTTTATATAGTTAGTGGACATAGCAAGTTTAAAGGAAATCGTTGCTGCCGTCTTCGAGAAATACACAAAGAAACTGAGAAATCTATTCTGTAAAGTGATAACATCTGGTAGACTGACTGATTTTTGCGAAAGCCTAATTGTTGCGTCTCCTGCTAAATCTAAATGATATACTAAGTTTTTGCTTGCTGTGAATTTGGGTTTTTGAGATATTCTGTGTTCCTTCCCCCTACACACACACACACACACACACACGCACGCACGCACGCACACACAGAGGTCCAATAAGAGCCAATAAGAAAAAATGAAAAAAAAACTACTCCGTAAAGCCATATTGATCTGTTGACAGATTGTTGACACCTGACAACTGTCGTCGTGTCAGAAACGTGGTGGTACCGAAACGAAATATCAAGTTCGTGCTTCCTGTGATATTTCTTTTGTTTTCATATTTAGTTTAGAAATCATAAAATGCAGTTTCCAGTGCAGTTTGAATAAATAAGTCGCATTTTTAGGTGTGCTTCGGATTACGTTCATTAACAATATCGAAATCCAATTTATTAGAATTATTCTAGTAATTAATTTGAACGAATTAATGATTAATATTGTTATAATGTAATAATAATTAAACAATAATAACTAATAAACTATATATACATGTATATATTATACTAGATGAATGATTAAGTTAGCAGTGGTATCAGGTGAGTATAGTTAGCAGTTTAGAGAGAACTGGTTTTCTAGTTCAAACATTCTTATTGATGTTCAAGTGTGCGCGCATGAGACAGAGAGAAGAGAAAGAGAGAGAGACTATGAGAGATCCTTAGCGGGAGGGGGGGACCTGAATTTTTTTGTTCTTTTTTAATTCAGACACAAAACAAAATCTTATTAATAACAATAGGCATAACAGTTATTAGGTTTTATATTATATTTGTTTTGTTTTATTGTAGATATTATACTATTGTTTATTGTTTGTCCTCTTCTTCTTCTAATTATTATTATTTCTAACCTAGAAGGCATTAGATTTTTATTAATTTTTTCGTAGAATATAAGTTTATATCTTATAAATATACTCTTTAATTAACTTATTAATTAAATTTTTGAAAGATAAGCTTTACAAGGAATCGATTTAAAAAAAAAAAAAATCTTTTACGTTTTTCTCTTACTACGATAATTCAATTTCTAAAACAGAAAGTTTCTTGAAATTTAGAATTTTTAATAAACGGTTAGTTGACCTTAATATTACATTTAAGTATATAACTGGTGGGGGATCATAATTAATGGTTATTATAACTACAGTATAAAATTAAATCTAACTGGAAAGATTGGCCACATCTCCTCCCTACAAACAATTTTCTTTGGGAAAATTTTTGAAATAGAAAATGATTAGGTTTTTCTTTTACATGTGCCAAATAATTCAGAAACTATAAACTCGATAAAGTAAACAATTTTCGGTTAATAGATTTTCTTCAAATTTTAAAGTTTAGGCAGTGCATTAAAGTGGGGAAAGTTAACGTTGAAGTTGTTCTAGAATCATCTGAAAATCAAATTTTCTGGTGCAAATTTTTCAAAATAAACATGGAAGGTTTTTTTTTCAGTGAAAAATCGGCTACTGAAGGCACTACAGCCGACTTGGCCGAAAGAATACGAATGTTGTCAAGTGACATAAATGTTTAAAATACTATTGCAGTGCTAGCAGGTTACAATATACTAAATACGACAAATGCATGTTTACAAATAACATTTCTTTCTTTAAAAAAAGACTTTTAATATAAAAATTCATTAAAACAAGCAGGAATACAATCACTAACCGCGCGCCATAAGTTTACAAGCAACCTTCCTAAGGTCTTCTTTACTTTGACTGTACACTACTTCTAGGGCACACATTTCGAGAGTCAAAATATTTTCATTGAAAATCTTCCGACACATTTTCCGCGAAAATTAAAAAAAAAACAATAAAAAACTATCAGTCCAATCTACCAATCTAGGCAGGTAGAGAATGGTTACATTGTAGAGACTGCCAGTATATTGGACAAACACATTTGAATATTAACGTCTCAGATTCTACAGAACCACCTAAAAAATTGTTTCAGAAAACAATACAAATAAAAGTGATATAGGTTTATAACTGTGCAGTTAGTATTCCAAGATTAAGAAATCGTCAAAGTGGTTTTCACAAAAAATTGCCGATAAATTCAAAAATCTATTGTGTCAAATCGCGCTTGCGGTAAACTGCATTTACTTCAAATCAGGAATTCTTTCCAATTATGAAGATAACAGAATCATACATTTTACTGAAGTGGTACTTTAGAGGAAAGCTCGAAACCTCCCACCGCACCCCCAAACAAAATCAATTTTTCCGGGGAAAATGTTTCAAATAAAAGGGTGTGGATTAGTGTATGAAGTCTAATTAAACTTGTTGTAATAGCCGTTTTCGACGACAAACTACCGAAAAACTAAAAAAAAGAAAATCAGTAAAGTACCGGATGGATTTTGCCCAAAATCTTCGTGTCTAATGCGGTAGTAGCTAAACGGAATACCAAGTGTGAATAGTCTACGATTTTTCGTGTATGAGATAATTGTGCGAACACGCACACAAACTTCAACAATGTTTTTATTCTTAGTGCGCCTCAAAACATGAATTTCCGATGAAAACTCAATTTCGAAAACTTGTCACGGTCGCGATTCTTCCTCCTATTATTAGTAAGAGTAAGTAAAAACTCCATCGAGTAAAAGAAGTTTTTAATTATTTAGTTCTAAATGGAAGTTGATACGTATTTTCTTAATAAGTGAGTAGAGAGGGAGCGATGTTGTAATGAATTATTTGAATGTATAGCTGTTTGGTTTGTCTGTCAATCAGTCATGTTGTTGTTGACTATTGTCTCTCCTAATACTACTACTACTACAGCGAGATTACTGTCCGGCTTTAGATTGGTATTTCACTGGTGGGACGAGTGAGGGCGCACACATAAAACACACACTCACACACACACACACACACAATTCCACTCCATTAAATAAATTAATATTCAAACATCTTTTTTTTTTTCCTTTTTCTCTCTTTGTTTTCATATTTCTTTGTTTCTTTTCTTTTAATACCCTTGGCATTTTTATTTGATAAAAATCTTCAATAAAAAAAAAACAACAACTGACATTATTATAACAAAATGATAGATGTTTCAATTCTCCATTTATTTATATAATGAATTAAATCAGCTGTTTTCGTTTTATTTTAAATCTTTTATCAGAAGAAAAGATTTTTACATTAGCCAATGGTTACTTAATAGTGCTTTTAATAAGTTGTCAGTCTTGAGTTATTTTTTTTGTATTTCTTAATATGCAAATACACTATTTTTACTTGGTCTTCCCTTGTACGATTGGGTCAAATTTTGTTCAAATTGAGTTTTCACTGAAAATCCAAGTTTTAAGGTCTTTGGATGCAGCAAATATTTTTAGCGCATATTCTGAACGCAAAATTGCAGGGAAATTGAAAACTTATAGATATTCCATTTAGGTGGGATTTTGACACGAATAGTGCACTGGCTAGTTAGAACTCTTGCTGACGGTGGAAGCTAGTGTGACTCTCTAGCTTCGTGAATCTTTCAAGGTTGATCTTGAGACTTGTTAACTTGATCTCGCGACTGTTCTGTACTCATCAGAGTTGATTTGCCGACTATTTTTACTCTTTATACGTTGATTGACTGTTAGTAACCTCAGTTATTCAATGTATTCAATTTCTCTTACTAGAAACACCTTTGTAGGTGTACCTATACATTATAGTGAGCATGGCAGAGGATGTAATGCGTAGTTAATGTGCGCTTGGAGGCTGGCTGTAAGTTACTAAAGATTCTCGTTGCGGTTCTAATGGAACTTGGTTCCATTATGAATTATATAATCACATTTAGTGAATTGCTCAGACTTATTTTCCGGCCAGAGAGTTTATTCATTATGATTGGAGAATTGCTTCTCATAACAAGATCATGAAGATCTGGCACATTGGCACCCAGATTATTCATAAAATCCAGTATGTTTATGTCAGTAAACAAGATAATTGGTCCTGCAATTTGCTATATTATGACGTAATTATTCGATCAATTAAAACATGCTTTATATGACTTTTTTTGACGTTTCATATTTTGAAGGCTTGCTTTTGAAAGTTCTACTTTTTTTTTCTTTACTTGCCCTTCATAAATATTAATTACAGGTAAAAATTCTTTCTTTTATTTTTTGTTGCTTTAATACTGTCTATAGTAATCTTATTTATTTAAATTGAGAATTTGGCTTTTTTATGCGGAAAGGAATAAATATCTAATATGGAACGCTTGCACGACTTTCTCTCATGGCATTTGTTACAATTCTAATTGACAAATTGCATTGAAGCGCCGTCTGTCAGCCTTAGCAAACTTACTGGCAAACATTCAAGGACATGATAAACCTAACTCATAGAATTCCCTCCAGAACCCTACTAAAAACTTTCAGTTTTTCCCAAAAAAGTATCAAATAAAAGTGTTATGCTTAAATCCCCGCACTTAAACAGCCTTTTAGGCTTAAAGAAAATATTTTAAGCAGTTTTTTCAACAAAATTTCCACACACAAAAATTCAAACTGTATCTGTCATGACAGCTGCAACATGAGTGGAATACGTTTTTACGTTTTTCAATAATCCCTGGAATCTCCCCCAAGAAAACCCGCAAAAATTACCCCCAGAACCCCCATTACCCCCCACCTCACTACTCTTCTATGCAGAAAAACTCGTTCTATGAGAAAAAGTTCGTTCGCTTTTTCATGTAAGAAACGTCCGCTTTTTACCAAATAGGTGCCTCCCAAAAAAACATATTCTGCGTTAAAAAGAATACCGGAACCTATTCTGAAAAATTTGTAATTTCGGTTAACTAATTTGATTAAAAATTTGTAATTTTAGCAAAAGGATTTTTCGTAATCTCGAATTTTCCTAGGAAAATGATTAAACTAAGTAAAAATGGCAAGAAGTACATGAAATTTAATGAAAATCGTTGAAGTCTTCGTTACGAGAAAATGACGCAAAACAGGTACAGTTGCTCTTGCGGTTGATGGATTTTGACCAAAACCTTTGTATTAGATGTGGCAGTGGTACTTAATGGAATATTAAGTTTATGCTTCCTTCGATTTTCGCCTTTTTGAGATATTTTGTTCTTACATCCAGTCGTTTCGCTAAGAACATAAGTATCGTATTCAGGAAACACTTTTTGGTGAACATTCAGTTTAAAAAAAATTGACATTCATTGCAACACTTCTTCTTACAGCGGTAAATGAAGTAAACAAAAAAGTAATTGTTAATTTAGTTCGTCTTTTACTTAAAACCGGCTGAACGGAATTCAATCAAAAATTGTAGGAACTATATGGATGAGAAAGTTTCTATTGTAAAACGCTGTAAAGATAAACAAAAGGTGCATTATCAGGTGTGTACTTCTTGAGTACATAAAGCAGAGGTTATCTTTTATTCCATACTGAGGAAAAAGCTTTATAATAAAAGGAACAGTGTAGAAGGAAACAGAAGTCAGGTGTAAAATAAGTGTGTTCAGTGTTACGTATGTACATATCCGTAGTATTAATACAAAGTGTGTGGGGCATAGCCCCCTCGGTACGTTTTGAAACGGAAGTATGTGGCAATACAGAGATTGGTACTAACGACAGACTTCCGTGAGCTGAGAGAGAGAGAGAGAAAGAGCAAAGAATGAGAGACTAAAGAGGGGGGGTATACCCTGACAACATCACAAGGCACAGACCCATATACATATATATATAACAGCAATATGCAACTAGGATCGTAGGGATAAGTGGGGAGTGTATGTGTGTGTATGTATTGTGCGATCTGATGGTAGGGCAATAGGACAAACATAACCTGTACACGTTAGAACTGTGCTCCCTCGCAAATAGCGATATGTTTAAGTAGCATACGAACGGGCACTAATACAAACACACACACACACACATATATATATATATATATATAACGTACAAACAGTAAGCGATGATAATAATAATAATAAACAACACATAAGCATACACACAACACCACACACAAACATACATACATACATTCACACAGATAGACCAAATAGACAATCATCCAAATACCAATTGAACCTAACCTATCCAATTTATTTCAAGCTGTGTGTGCTTGTTAGAGGAACAAACAGTAGCAAGTAGCAGGGGAAATAGGACAGACAGACACACATACATACACAGCACGTTTTGCAGACTCTTTCAATTGACAGTGTTATGTTCTCATCCCGTTTATGCCAATTGTCACCCATATATTATTGTATCAATAAAATGTTCAACACACACACACACACAAAACATACACTCTCTGGGTGTATTGTCGGCATTGGTGGTGTCCTGCCCCCTCTCCCACAAGTGCCCTATTTGGGACCTCGCTTCTGCTATTACAATCATTTATTCTAATAATACCTGATAGTTCAGGTAAAATAAGAACGAAAACAGTTGTAACATTGTTGATGTTGTATAAAACATTAGTTTGACGTAAGGAAAACAATCCGATGTGAAACTTGGTTACTCAGGTTGTCGTTTACTTACCCTTGTAATGGGATTCATGTGGGTTAAGAGAATTAGTGAATTGAACTACACTCACGATGCACTGGTATATTGAATAAAAGCAAAGGATACAGTCAGGACTTTGCAGTTAAACAAGGGACAGACAAACAAGAGAGCTACCTTCTTGAAGTTTTGAAGATACTTGCCCTTCAGTAGAAAGCTTCATCGCTTTTATGGTGGTCGAGCCCTCCCTTGAATTCCCATTCTTTAGTTCTGCTAGGAGAAGCAGGCGGGTCTTGATTTCCCTAAATTGAAATGTTGAATCAGTTGTGGTCGGAGGTGTGCCTGTCTTAGGTAGAGTATAGGTGGATGTCTGTATGTCTATGAGTCCATTATACCTTTAACATAAATATAGGTTATGGTGGAGGTACATGAATGTTTATTTTTTTTTTTTAATAATTGTTTTAGGCAATTGCCTATACAGTGAGGTTTGGTTACAAATACTCTAAACTTAAGTTAATCACAAATACATTACAATAAAAAAGTAAATAAACAGAAAAGAAAAGCAATCAAAATAAACAAAATAATTAACATGAAGTAATAATATCAGCCAATTTTTTATCATTTTTAACTTGGTCAATAAAATAAAAAGAAAATCCCAATTTCTTTAATAAAACATTGTTCTTTTTGTTTATTTGAGCAAAGTTAGTTTAATATATATTTTTATTACATATATAAGGTATTATTATTTATATAAGGTATATGAAGGTTCCCAGCACATAGCAGGGTAATTGAATCAAGTAGTCCAACATCAATACAACCTTACCCTTGAAATCTGAGGTACCTGTTTCCCCAGTGTCCCCTAAAACAGAAAACCATTGCAGCAATTTTCAAGAAATTCCCCCCTCCCACAAACTTTAGAAACCTTGTTTAAATCGCACTTCCGGTTAACCAATTTTCTTCACATTTGGAATTTAGCGTTGTATTCAGTGCACCTTAATATTATTTAAAATTGTAAGATAGATGTAAGTAGCTAGTGAAATGGCACACCTATAGAGAAAAGTTTCTAGTTGCAGCTTAAAAAGCTTCCACACTGAGCATCCATCAAAACTTGATTTCCGCGAAACACGATTTCAAACATTTGACTTGATCATAATACTGTTTTTTTTTTGTATTTTCTGTGTGGACGGACCAAGCCCTATGCTATCCAAAGTTCTTCTGGATCCAACAGCTACCCCCAAAGATTGGAGCCTTCTCAGTGCACTACCGACTTCCGGACAGTGTTCTCTCGTTACAGACAACACTGTCCATCAGCGGACAGTGAGCTGCTAGGAAGAAAAAATCTAAGGGCAGCATGCTGGACTCGAACTCGGTACCTGCGAGTTGAAAGTCCAACGCGCTACCACTGAGCTACCCTGATCATAATACTTACTCTAACGGATAAAGTAATGATAGTAAAATGGAATCCTTCTATACACTCATTCTATGCATTAAATCCACGCATTTTCTGCGAAAAGAGAAATTATTGATTGATCACAATATGTCTATGATTCTCATCTATAATATTGGACTTTAATTTTTTTTATAGAATTTTTATATAAAATTCAATGTCATTTATTGCGTCATATCTTGCAACATTGTATGACAAATCAATCTTTTCAACCTGTTGATTTCATTAATCTACATCAAGTATTATAATTATAGTAAATATACATTGATTATTTAAACACAACCATTTTGTTTTGCAGTCAAATGTAAAAAAATAATAAAACACTCTAAATATCTATATGTGTATGCAAATATATATATATATACACAACTAAAGAATCATGTTAATTTAAAAAAAAGAATAAATTAAAAAAATGACATTCTAACTGTAGTTTATAATTAGAGTATCGAATACAGTTATATATATATATATATATATAATATCAACTGGGTTATCTCATTTTAAAGAATTATTAACATTATGCAATAAGTTGTTAATGTGTAACTTAGAGTGAGAGACTTTGCCAAACAAGAACTTTGTTTTTATTTTTACTTGTTTGAAAAAATATTTAATAATATATATATATTTGTGTGTGTGTGTGTGAGTGTGTATGTGAATTTAAATATTTTGTTTACAAATAGTGTCGAAAACAAAATATACTTAACTATCTTATAAATACCTAAATCAAGTTTGAATAATCAATGCTTGTTTTGACTTTGATTAAGTTTTGACATTTTCAATATTTCTTTCGCAATAAGAATTTTAGAATTTTGTGTGTGTGTTGAAGTGGTTAGCCAGCGGCACATTTTCTAGACTTGCTGTTTAACAAAGCCAACTTGAACTAGAAGAATCTATTGCAGCTTCCTTTCTAGTTGTTGATATTTGTAGAGGGTGTGGCTATAACGCCATTGTTTCAAGCAATGCTCACAATCAGTACTCAAAATATCTTAATTTCCGTATTTCAAGTCTGCCTGGTCCGACTACCTTGTAAATAGTTGATATATTCTACGAAGAGTTTATCTCCTTTATATGCTCGCTGACATTCAAGCAACTGCTTGATTAATTGAGAAGTATTTAAAGTGATATGTTAATCTAATTGCTTGGTTTCCCCAATAAGTTGTGCTTGGAGCTAGATATATGAAAGATTGCTTTGATTTCTATATTCCACTTAATAAAATCCATTTATTTGATGGACTAATTTATTAGAAGTTTAACGATGTACTAAAAAAAAGTTAATAAAAGGTGTAATTATTGCAATTTTATGAATATACTTGGGATTCCTTTTAATTATGTTTATTGTTATTATTGTTTTATTTATTTACTTTATTTGAGGAAAAGTGTAAAAATATTGTAAATGGGGGAAGGAAGTTAGGTTATAGTTTGGCTGTTCGAGAGAGAGAGAGTGATAGGAGTGTATTCTGATTGGTTGTTACATTATGTGAACGCAGTTTGTCCCGCGCTGTGGTAGTTAAGAAGTGTCAATCTAGTTAGAGGTAATATATCTGATCTTCATGTATTATATGGTTGCCCTAGTACTACGTGTCCTCTCACAGCCGGCCCACCCCTCCGTGTATATATATATATATATATATACCATAGTAGTTTAGTTAAGCTTACATAGAAACATGTCTAATATGACATAAACATTATGTTTTTAGTACGTGTTTGTTGTTATAGTGTTTGATGTGTAGGATGTAATTTATTTAGTTTTTATAGCAGTGTTGCCAATCAACACTGGTAATATCTTGATTTCCCTCATACAGCACCATTCTTGATCATATTTCTTCCTAACAGTTGATATCTTTTAGGAAGAAGATTTTATCTATTCCCTCACCTCCCACTACAAAGTGCTAAAGTTCTTTTTTTTATTGGCTAATAATACGTCACTTGTCTTCCTCTCTTTTTCCCCCTCACCCGGCCTATCACTTTAACAATCGTATGTGTTTATTTTAGTGACGTATGAGCAAATATTTATGTGAGTAGAATTCAAAAATAAATAAATAAATAAATGACGATAATTAATTAACTTTTGTGCTGTTTAAAGGAAGAATATCGTAATATATTGTATTTATTGATATAATTTGTCATTCATGTCGATCAGTTTTTGAAAATACGTATTTTGAGGTCCCCTGAAAAAAATGAAATGTTTTCCTCCAACGATTTTCTTTAAACTTCGCAAACTAATTAAACATCTATAAATCTGTCACTTTTATTTAAAACATTTTTCAAGAAAATTGATCTTTTTTACGGAAAATTCTGAAGAAGCTGTTGCAATGTTAGGAGGCTTGCTCTTAAGCACTGTTCCTCAACCTTTTTCCGACTGTGATTTTCTTCGGAAGTTATTTTTTTCCCCTGTGGGACGTTTTCCCCAGCTTCATGGCACAATTTGTACTCAATGATGGCTGCTTAATTACCAAATTCCAGGATTATATTTTTTAGTTTTTCTCCGCAAAATATTCTGTACAACACTTGGCTATCTGCTATGGCGCCCCTCATTACGCGATTTTCACCTGTGATCCGCTTGGTAAATTTCGGAGCACCTGGAGACCGCAATTTTGGGCCCTAATTGAAAACCACTGCTCTAAAGAAACATTTTAGTGAAATTTATAGTTCTTCTATCTAGCTAATGAAGTTTGTTAAAATGCATTGTTGAAAGGCTCCAATTCTGGGAAAATCCATTAAAGAAATTTTCCTTTTTTTTTGTTTTGGAAAGTTTGATTAGGAAAATTGGATTTTGAACTGGATTTAACTTTTGTCTGGGTTACTGGATTATTCTGGTAGGTTCTTGGTGGGACTTTAGTCTTAACACTTAACTGCGCTTTTAAGTTTTATTGGGGGATTGATAACCCAGGCATTATTTCATATTAAGTTGCAAGAAGAAATTAGTTCCGTTGGCACAGTTCATGAACCCAAGCAAAAAAATCTGGTGTGATACACTCACTTCCTGTTACTTCAGTTTTCAAAATTGAGATTGACAAATTTTATAGTTAGTACACTAAATTTGATGGATTTCGTCGGTGTTATTATCGAGAAGGTAGCAAAATCTCAAAAACTGTACCGTAAAAACGCACTTCCCCTTAACTGATTTTCTTTTTGGCAATCATTTATTTCTAATTAATTTTGTTTAGATGGTAGAATTGTATAACCAACTATGATAGCATTTTAGAGAAAACATAACCCCACCCCTCCCCCAAAAGCCCCCTTAAATGACTTTACCAGGAGAAATGTTTCAAATGAAAGTTGTAGTTCTTTATATGGGTAGTTTACATTGCTACTTTAAAGAAAATCGTTGAAGCCGTTTTAGAAAACTGAAAATACTTTTCAGTACAAACGCACTTCCGGTCACCTGATTTTGTCCAAACTCGGAATTTCAACGACATATTTAATTCTAATTAATATTATTTAGATGATAGAATTGTGTAATAAACAGAAATAGCACTTTAGAGGACAACCTAACCCCAACCCTTAAATGCATTTTCCCGGAGAAATGTTTCAAATAAAAATTGTAGATCTGTGTATGTGTTGTTGATGTACCACGTTTCAAGAAAATCGTCGAAGCCAATTTTGAGAAAATTGCAAAAAAGTGGAAAAAAACATTCAGTAAAGTGACACTTTCGGCTGAGCAATTTTGACATATAGCGTACTGTCGGATACCATGGTGTTATCCAAACGGAATATCAAGTTTGAACTTTCTACGATTTTTTGTTTTTGAGCTAGTCTGTTCACATACACACAACACACACACACACACACACACACACACACAGACCATTTGCTAAAAACCACTTTTTTTGGACTCAGAGGACCCCAAAACGGATATTTCCGGTGAAAACTCGACACGATTACAATACTTCCTCTTACTAGGATTAAGAGAAAGTAATAAAAAGCAAAACGTATATTTCTTAAAATAATATTTGCTTAAATAGAATAAACGAAAAATAATTAAAAACAAAATTAATATTACTTTAATTAGTTTCTGTTGATGACGCAATACTCACTATATACGTAATTAATTAAACTGGGTGTGTCTATATTAAACATGAATAGATTGTTAATTATTACTTTACTTGTATATAACTATGACGTATTTGAAATTTTGTATTTATTAATCTAGAAAACTGTAATTTTAATTAAAATTACAGGTATGTATATACATCTCGGTATAAAGAAGTAAAACTATATAGATAATTATATGAAAGACATCCCCAGGTCTTTTGATTGTGTCTGCCGGTCTGTCTGTCTGTAATAGTAGGTATACGGATTTTGTTAGGGTATATCACAAAAATGGCTTACATCAAACCCTTTTTATAGAGATTTATAATAAGAAATAATTTCATCCCTAAGTCATGTGATACCCAATAATTATATCCGTGTATATTCATTTAATCGCAAAACCCACGCGCACACATAGCCTCAGAACTGTACATTCACTTACAGAAAACTAATTGCTCTTGTTCACCGTTCCTTTACAATCGTCTATTTGTTCTAATTAAATATTACAAAAGTATATTTATAACAATTTAATTAAATATAAAATGAACCATTGAATTATAGTCGTATATATATATATATATTTCATTATATTAATTAAAATTATAAATTAACAAATAAATAATTAAATAAAATTATAAATAAAGAAACAAATAGACTGAAAATAAAATAAGATCATACTTTGAACTCTACGAAATTTATTACATTACGAAGTATATATTAATATGAATACGTAATCAATTACAGATGATTATTATTAAAAAGATAAACTATCGTAACTTAGATCAGTTTTACAAAAAAATGTATTTTTTACGAATGGTGCATTTCTCCCTCTCCTCTCTCGCTCTTTCTCTCTATGTTTGTATGTTATGTGTGTCTGAACAAATATCGCAGCGTTGCTCAAAGTTGATTTTCCGTTTAGGCACTACCACTGTATCTAATACGAAGGTTTCGCATAAAATCCAAAATTAACTGTTTTCCCTAGTTTATTATCATTTTTCAACTTATCACTTATTTTTTGAAATATTTTTCCAAATAAAATTTTATCTTTGAAGGTGTTTGGAGGTTGGGGGCAGCAACATTAGGCGATCCTCTAAGATGCTATTTAATGGAAAGTGGTGTCTTGTTTATTGCTGGCCACGTTGCGACTTAATGAGATTTAACAAAAGAAAAGATTTAAACTTCATTTGCATGTTAGACATATTTAGGGACTAATCACTTTTGTTTGAAACCTTTTTTTCAGGAAAAATTGATTTTAATGGGTTTCTGGGGGCCAGGAGAGATGTTAGGATTCCCTACAAAGTGCCCCTCAGGAATATTGCAAGGGGCTTTCATGTGTAAAATGTAAAAGTGAATATTAGATAGTATGTTGCTACAATTTCAGGCCTGAGGAAATCTGCTTGATCGGATGTAGTTTTCAGGTTTTTACCGATTTCGATTTTAAGACAGGAAGTATTGCGATCGTGTCAAATTTCCAATATTGAATTTTCACCGGAAATACACGTTTTGAATCATTTAATTTAGAGCTGCTACAGCCCTGTAAATTAATCATAATGGAACAGAAAACAGGTGGGATTCTTTTTTTTTTTAAAAAAAAAAGACGGTTTCAGTTGGTAATACTGAACAATGTACGTGCAGAAAAAAAGAAAACCTAGTCTAAATAAAATTAAAAAAAACATTAAGTGCTCTAATGTCTATTGTTATCACACAAAGAAATAATAAAAACATGGTTTATTGAAAAAAATTCCTTTAAAAAAAGGTTAAAGATACTTAAGTCTGTCTGTCAGTCTGTGTTCGAATTATAAAAAGCATTTTTTGACCAACATATTCTAATTTGAATACAATAAAAAACTGAAAAAAAAAAAAAATAAAATCTATACAAAAAGCACAGAAATCCAAAAACAAGTGTAGTATTTTTTTTTTATAATAAAATAGAAATATTTATTATAACTGATTTGTGGTTACCATTTGAGGTAACCATAAAAAAAAAAAAATCATACATTAGCACGTAACCATAACAACAATAAATGAATTAAAATATTCAAGTTTTCATAGTTTTTTCGTTTCTCTCACTCTTTCTTTTTCACTCACTTAAAGGTTATCACGCTGGTTACAACATATGGTTAGATAGGTTAGGTCCGGTTTTTGATAGCCAGCTGCACTGTACCTGTGTGTAGTACAGACACACACACACGTATACACATATACACTTGCACACGAACCGGAAGGGACAATGGTTATCCCTTAAATTAAAACAAAAAAAATAACGCCTATTTAATATTCCTCTTTCCTTTCTTTATTTTTCTTTACCAAACA
The DNA here is from genome assembly GCA_011037195.1 of Triatoma infestans. Classification (NCBI taxonomy): domain Eukaryota; kingdom Metazoa; phylum Arthropoda; class Insecta; order Hemiptera; family Reduviidae; genus Triatoma; species Triatoma infestans. Next base: position 56,814 of record JAAEAF010002671.1, on the reverse strand, counting down.
TCTTTTTACTATAGTTTTGTTAAATAGTATAATGAAATAGAACTAATTTGTTAAAGACTATGTGTGGTTTCCTTGTGAACCCCCCACCCCATGAATATACAATTATCCGATAATGTTTGGTTTCCTTTTTTTTAAGGACTTGTTTTTTTTTTTACCTTTTTTGTTTTTATTTTCAACTTCATCTTCACTTTTACAATAGTTTTATTTAATTCTTTTCGTTTTTATTTATATTTTGGTCAAAAAAAAAGTATTTTTTTGTTTTTATTATTTTTATAAAATAAAGATATTCAGAAAGAAAACAATAACAAAATGCTTTGTAAACATGTTTGTCATTCTGTCTGTTTATACCACAATAACTTCGAATCACTTACTTACGATAATATACAATCTGGTCTGAAATATTCATGTGACTCATTAGCATGTTTAAAGGATTCCAAATTTAAAGAAAAACTGTACAGTCGTTTACGAAAAAATATCGACAAATCTCAATAACTAATTGTGCAATGTCACATTGCGGAACCGATTTTTCTCTTCAAATTTAGAATTCTAGCAATGCTTCTAATTTATGTTGATAGGTGGCAGCACCATACATTGTAACACTTTTGCGGAAAGCTAAACGCTACTGTTCCCCCAAAATCCGTGCAAAAAGAAAAATCAAATTTCTCAGCAAAATGTTTCAAATAAAGTGACCAGTGATTATTATAGATATTATATTATATAATATTGTGTGGGTGTGTGTGTGTGGTGTGTGTGGATGTGTGTGGTGTGTAGGTAGTAATGCCAAGTTTGAGTAATGTGTTGGAACCGTTTTTGAGAAAGTCGTGAAAAACTGAAAAAAAAAAATATATTCAATAAAACTGCACGTTCAATTGATGGATTTTGCCTGAAATGTTTGATAAGCTAAGCACTGCTGCAGTACACACATGGAATACTAAGTTTGAACTTCCTCTGATTTTTCGTTTTTGAAATAATCTGTTCACACAAATACAGAATACTTTCGCACTCCGAGTTTCTCACCTACATGTATTTCCGGAGAAACCTTTATTTCAAAAATTTGACACGAAGTATTTTTTTTTTTTAATTTCTTATTCCAACTATATCACTTTTAATGGAAACGTCTTTCTCTCAGAAAAGTTTGAATTTTGGCGATTTCTACAACATTTAGCTTTCTTCCCCCCAATTGTCACTTCAGTGCAACTGTTTTCATAGTGCTGCTGTAAAGCTACTTAAATGCGGCGCTAGAATTCCAAGTCTAAAAAAACTCTTGTTTCCTTAAACTGAATTTGCTCTGTGCAAGTCTGTGTTATCACACTGTCTGATCCTGAAGATGGGCGAACGCCCGAAACCGGTCGATGACCACAAAATGAAGCAGGCTACCACGGAAAATGTCTCTGATGCTTTCCAGCTCTGCAGAACCAACTACCACAACCAAAATTCTTGTTACTAAAATAGTTTATGAATTTTCTTGTATAAATCCATCACTTCTATATAGTTCTTCCGCCCTGCTGAATGGATAACAGCTGATGCCTTGTACATAGTTATTTGCTACGTTCCCTTCTTACATAAATATTAGAGCTCGGCAACTTAGTTGTGCCACCAAATCGGCTGTTAAGCTCCGCCCATTGCAAAAGCTTACCAATAGCTATGTCATTTAACTCCGTCCACAGGTTTCACAATTAAGTTACGGAGCTACACTATTTCCTAGCCTAAATTACACCTCTTTATAGCTACGAGTAAATCAGATAATTAGCTAAAAACAAGTTTCCTGAAATTCTAATCAACAGTTTTTCACGTAAAAAAAAAAGGAACAAACTAATCGTTACGAACTGCCAGACAAATCTACAATTATTCTAATATATTTTTTGCCCTTTATCCAGAGTTTCTAATGGACAAATTCACGGATTTCTTGGTCCATTCTTTGTTCTGGCTCTGTACTATGCCCATCCGTAGTGAACATCTCTCAACTGTTGAAAAGTTTTTTATTATTTCTTTACACGGCGACGATCTATTAGTTTCAATTTGTATCAATTTATTTGTAACGTGACAATTCTTAAATATTAAAGTGTATCTAATCTTATAATATTCTTTTTATAAAACAATTGTTCTCTCACTTTGCGCAAAACCACTAAGAAACAGTACAAATGTATGTTTAAAAAATGATCTTGCTTTTCACTTTCTGTTACTGCTAGTCCGCCTAGTGAGAGAAAGTATTGCAATCGAGAAATATTGAGATTTTCACCAGAAATACATGTTTTGGGGTCCTCTGAATAAAAAAAAATGTTTTAGCGCATGGGCTGAATGTTTGTGTCTGTGTATAAGTAAATAGAATATCTCAAAAAGGAAAAGTCGTAAGAAGCATAAACTTAGTATTCCGTATCTGTACTAATCACCATATCAGACACCAGGATTTCAGACAAAAATCCATCAACCGAAGTTGTGATTATCAGAATGTTGTTTTTTAAGTTTTTCATGATTTTTTTGGAAACGGCTTCAACGATTTTCTTTAAACTTTGTAACCAAAGTTGGGGGCCAGATAGGTAGTCATCAAGCTGTCGCCGAATATCTGTTACGAAAAAAAATGAAAATTCCACCTTTCAGCAAGCTCAGAGTGCGGCGGGGGGATTCATAGATTATTAATTGTAGGTCTGAGCCCATATATAAATCATTAACATAAATAAGAGGCAGGGAAGAAAACAGAAAGTACGACTATTTGCAATACATTTATTTTTATCTAAATGAAAGTTTGCAAAAGTATTAGCTAGCATATAGTCCAGGGCTTACCCCTTAGATTTTTTTCTTCCTAGGATCCTCTACAGCTCACTGTTCGGTGGTGAACAGTGTTGTCTGTAGCGAGAGAACATTGTCCGGAGGCTGGCATTTCACTGAGAAAGCTCCTTAAATTAAAAAAAAGTAAATAATATGTACATTTGTATGAATTGAGGAATTCTTTGACGGTAAAACACGAAAATTCGTCCTGCACTAATTCCTAAAAGAGAGAGATACCTCCCGGTAACGTGTCTTTACTTATATATACTAACTTTAAATACATTTTGCATACTACTGGTGCTCGAAGTTCAGACTTATTATTTTTTGCATTTAAATAAATATTCTCTTACGAAAGTAGTGCCATGCACACTATCTATTAAATAACAACTTCCAATTTTTTTAAATATAATTAATTTTGTACATTTCTGGTTACAACTTCCACACAAATCACAACAGATGTTTATTTTTGAAATATTTTTCCAGGAAAATCATTTTTAAATGAGTGGGGGTTGAGGTCCGCTGAGTGGGGAAACAACAACAATATTTACTAACTGACATTTAATGTAACCTACGGTTTCATTATATTTATAATAAAAGAATGGAATTAAATGTGATGTAAAAATTTTCAGATTTGAAGAAACAAATTATCAGTTTAAAGTTGAGAAAGTCGTGCGAGAAATGAACAATCGAAACTTGGTTGCATGGAAGAAAATAAAAAACAATCAAAGCTAAAAACCATAATTGGTTAAAAGAAAAGAACGCTAGGCCAATTAAACGCACTTCACTTAATTACTTCAGTATGGGTGATGATGTATTAACAGAATGCAAATTAATTTTTAATAGCTGTACACACATATATATGATATATATATACATATATACTTAATCTCATCCTGTATCTCCTTCTCTGTCTACACGTATTTAGAGTAATAAAGCGTACATACACAATCTACAAACTGTTATAATAGATAATAGACTCGCGAACCATTAAAATAATAAAAAATCTTAAAAGTAGTTTCACACTGTGAATACATGTATATATATATATATATATATGTGGCGGCTCGCAATAACTCTAGTATCCTAATTAATAGATGGAATTAGAAGCAATTATTAAGTCATATACGCACATACCCACAAACAAAATATAGTTCCTATTTTTAATTACCATATTAATTTAAATTGGTCAGCACATAGATTTTTTTTCCGTGCCAAAAAATCTGAATGATTTTTTGTTCAGCCGCCAAATAAAACCCACCAATCTAATCAGCTTATATTTTCTATAAAAGTTTATCCTGGCGTATCTAACAAATTTTCACTATATCACTTTATTGGTCCATTTCATTTTTTTAACCACTATTATAATAATAGTGGCGCCAAACTATTCACTAAATAGACCATGCGGTCGTTTCATCCTCTTTGAATACAATGTTCTGATTTGTTACTTCTTTATTTTAAGGCCCTAATTAAATTAGGTTTAATCTCCAGTAAAAACTTGGTGCTTATGATTTTTGTAGTTATTTGATTATTTTTAGGCCTCATTTTACTGTCTTTTTTTCACTTTCACGAAAGGGCAGAAACAGGAAGTATTGCGATCGTGTCAGATTTTCTAAATTTGGTTTCCACCGGAAATACAAGCTCTGACGCGTATCACCGCATCGGCCACGAACATTTCGGCCGAAATCTATTTCAATATTTTGTGAATTTCTTGAAAACAGCTCCAACGATTTTTCTTTGGAAGCGGTCATACAAGAAATTTGAAACATTTTTCCCCGGGAAAAGTGATTGTGGAAGGTTCTGGAAGAATAGTAACGTTATGCTTTCCACTAAAGAACCATTTCAGTTATAATATATGGTTGTATCACCTGCAAAATATTAATCCACCTTAAAGGCATTGATAGAATTCCAAATTTGAAGAAAATCGGTTAACTGAAAGTACGACTGTATATAACAAGTTTCATTGAGTTTTTGGAAACTTGTAATGCTCGCTACTTAGGATAGAAACGTATCACTTTTAATTGGAACATTTTTCTGAAAGAAATTGATTTTAGTATTAGAGTATTGGAGGTCTGTTTAAATTTAATTACAAGCTATGTTCGTTTTGACATAGAGCGCTCCACATAAAATCGCTCAGATATACAAGTAAAACCTCCACTAATCTTTCTATGGCCAGCCCAATTAACATTGTATTAATTAGAATAAGAGAAAGTCATGTGAGTGTTTCACACCAGGTTTTTTATTTGTTTAGTATTTAGTGTTTTCCTTTGCACTGGTTTCAGCCTATTTATCAAGAATTTATAGGTACTTTCTTGCCTAGTCTATTATTCCAGATTTCGAACGATGTTTTGAAAACATATCCGAAGTGAAGATACTAAAACTGTGAGCGGTTTATTACATGATTTCCCGTGAATATCTGATTGTATAATATATATATATTGCTGCCATAACGACTGCAGTTAAAATAGGAAATAAAACGAAATATTCTGACGATTTAAAATTAGCGACAGATTTTTGTGGAGAGTAATTTACGTGAAATTTCTTCACAGAAGAAGTAGAAAAAAAAAACAGAACAAGAACACTAGGCAATAGAACATTTAGTTCGAATAACAAAACAAAAAACACTGATCACAGAAGGAATATAGCTGAGTCAAGTGTTCTGGGAGTCCTGGGACGGACGTATACTAAGTCCTGTTAAGTATATAGCACGCCCCCGGTTATTACAGGGACGTATATCACACGTTTAATACACACAAACATACACACACACAAAGTCTCTGTGAATATTCTCCCAGAGTTTTTCGTTTGTATGTATTATTAAAGGAGATACAGGGCAGAAACTGTGTATGTGTGAGAGCAGGGGGGTGAGAGAGAGGTGGAAGAAAGAGAAAGAGTGAGAGAGATAGACGACTTCAATAGCGGTCAAGGAAGTCCTTGGGTAATATACAGTGCACCAGCAGAACAGCCGCACATCCCAAAGCTCACACACACCCACACACTCAGACCTACGTATACATCTACTACCTTGTATGGATGGGCCCTCTATTTCCACTGGATCCTAACCAATGATATAATTTAAGTCTATGTTTAAATGGTAATAAATCCTGGCACACTGTACGTTCTTTTTAATTCTTTAAATTGTAACCAGTAACTTTGGCACAAAGCCAGTTATTTAAGCAGTTTCTGTCCCTCAAACTATACTATTATCTAATTTTCTTCTTTTTCTTTTTGAAAACTAGGCGCCAATAAAATTGACGCTACAATTTTAAAAGTAAAAAATAAAAGTGTTCACAAAACAAAATAAAAAAAGTTATATTTACCTAGATAAAGTATTTATACCGTCAAAATGTAATTATTTCAAAAGTTAAAAAACAAGTTAATGGGACATACAAAACTACAAAAACATACAAAAATATTTCTCACATTTTTATCACATTACCATTTATTGCTAAAATAAATATTTACCTATGGCCACTCAGATAACTAAATACGTCCTTAGTGACATTGTTAAAACTGAAACAGCTGATTTTGCCAGACGAAAAGATGATCGTTTTGTTTTGTATTATATTTACTTTCTCTCTTATTGCTTTAAGAGAATCGTTTTTCGATCGTTCCAAACATTTCGTAATTGTATTTTCACCAAAAAATACATGTTCTGACAACTCTCGAATAAAGTAAAAAAAATCTGGCGTGAAACACTCACACGACTTTCTCTTGCTGCAGTTTACAGAATTGTAATTCACAAAGTTTCTTCAAACTTATAATTTGTACTAAATTTTTGCTTGTCTTCAATTTTACATTAATTAAAACATCTAAACTTAATAAAATGACTTTTTAAGGCAACTTCTTTAAATAAATTTTCTCCGGAAAAAGATTCAAACAAATATGAAAAGTGATAGGTCTCTATATTCATAGCGTTTTTATTGATAAAAGTCGTAGAAAACTGAAATAACTTCAGTAAAAACGCACTTCCGATCAACCTTTCTATCAACTGAGAATTTAATTTTAGTTAATATTATTTGTATGATATTGATTATTTGGTATTGTAAAATAAACTAAAACAGCACTTTATACAAAAACATAATCCCTTACCTTTCTCCAAAAAATTCCCTTAAATGAATTTTCCCAGAGAAATGTTATAAATAAAAGTTGTAGATCTTTTTATGGATAATTAATATTCCAAGTTTAAAGAAAATCGTTGAAGCTGTTGTTGAGAAAATCGCAAAAACTGAAAATCCGGGTAAAGTGATTAAACCGGTTGAGGAATTGGAAAGGTAAGAAGTTGATGTCTGATCCCATGGTGATACCCATCAAGTTTGAACTTTCTGCGATGATTTTTCGTTTTTAAGCTATGCATATTCATCTAAACATAGACACACACATATAGATCATTTTGTAAAAACCACTTTTTTTGGATGCAGGGAACCTGAAACCAAAACGTGAAAAATGCTTATTTCCTAAATACATGTATTTCTTGTGAAAACTCGATACTTCCTCAAAATGGATTTTAGAAAATGAACTTTTTTTTTGTGTGGACAAAATATCTCAATACAAAAAAAAAAAAATAATAATAATTGCAGAAAGCCCAAAACTTGATGTTCCATTTAGATACTTGCAAAAATTGACACACGGGGTTTTGGTCAAAATTTTACTCTACCGGAAATGCGATATTTGCTGAATATCAATTTCTTCGTTAATTTTTTTTTTTTTCACGATCTTGTCGAAAATTTATTCTACAGATTTTTTCCTTGATGTTTTGGAAGGTTGTTGGGGGAAACTGCAACGTTTTCTTGCAGTTTCTCCCTAAAAAAAAAAAAACAATGTTACTTCGGTAAAACTGTACGCATACTAACACGTATAAAACTTTAATGCGGCAGGTAACAGGAAGTGAGGTTTAACAGAATAGGTTTCAGAGCTTTTCCAGAATTATTTTCGCCACAGACTCCAGCTTGCACAGATATTAAACCTATCATTTGTATTTATTTTTTTATTCTGGAGAAATTGATTTTGACGGGATTACGTGGAATTTATCTGCATTAGGTTTAACCTTAAACTTTACTGGGAACAGTCAGAGAGTGCTGTGTGAGTGTTTCACACCAGATTTTTTTTTTTATTAAAATTAAAACAAAAGACATTCTAAATTAGTATGCTCAATTAAGTTATAATTTAACTGTTAACAATAACTCTCAACTTCCAAGTCACAATAACAAAATACAACTGGATTCCTAATTTGTTTATATAATTAGCATCGTTATAGAAAACATTTCTCAACAATAACATTGTTATACTTACATATATATTATAAAATTACAATTCTTTATAATTTAACATTTTAATTGTTACTTTGTTTGCTACATATTTAGAAAAGATTTATTATTTGAGGCTATTAAAGTCTTCCAGGCTGAAACATCTTTTATTTACTTCTTTCTTTGAACTCTCGAACGCCGTGTTTCTTTCCATCCGACCGGAAGTGTTTCACCATCACAATGTTATATGCATATATTAGCTATTTAGCTGGAATCTGAATAATAATAATAATTATTAAAATTATAATAAAAGTGGCATTGTATGTAATATACCTTTCCAATTTAGAATTAACAGAGCAGAAAATATATTTTTAACTTCACAATAGATTTAATATATTCTCTTACCGCTGTTACAATATGTGTGTGTGTGTATGTGTGTGTGTGTGTGTGTGATAAGAAGAATAGCATTTTCTGAAGGTAGTGTAAAATCCCACTGTCCAAACCTAAGGGAATTATTAAAAACAAGTATGCTGTGACAGAGTTATCCAGCATCGCGGACTAAACCGTATACTCAATAGGAGAGAAGTAATTTTTGCTTCCAATTAAGTTGATGGAATCGGAATTATTATGGGCGTACAGAAGGTGTTGAAATGTTTAAGTCCTTAAATGGATAGGGTGTACCTTCATGTGAATCAGTGTTCTTTAAAAAAAAATCCACTTGTACAGTTGTCTCTCAGCGGTTGATTTGTATTCAGTACAAGTGCTAAAAGTTGGGTAAAGTCCCTTGCTTTGCCAAGGTGGGTAGAGTAGTATTTCATGCTTTTCGTCGGTTCACTATCAGAAATGCTTAATGATGGAAAGCAATAAATAGATCTCCAAGGGGTGCAATGCAGAGAATTAGTGAACGGTACTTTTATTGGAGAGCGGGGAAGGGGAAACGAGGAGACCAAAGTTCAAGTCCATGTGGTGAAGGTTAGATTTTCAGTCTGTAACAGGCCGAAAGGAGGGGCCAGGGAAGTTGACAAATGTTTACTGTTGGAAATACGTGCGTGCCATAGAAATTAGATGCAACACCGTCGCCTAGAGTCAAAGCGAGTAGGGAGAAGAGACGACGATGAAAAATGTAATGGAGAAGACAATTTTGGTGCGTTAGGGGAGGAGCTGCCGCGTGGGAGCCGGAGAAGTAGGAGGATTTTTGAGCCCAGTGGTTGGAAGGAGATTACTGTTGTGGTTAGACCGAAATTACATACTCACACACAGACAGACACACAAAGATAGGATACTTAGTATGGGAACTTAAACACGTAATGTTTGATCGACAGCAATCTGGATACCACTCGTCTGTTGACATGTGGGGAAGACATATAGCACCCAGTGTTGCCTACACGTCTTGAATTTAACGACAACATGAAATTTCTTTTTCTTTTTCTTTTTTTTGTGACTAGGAGATCATGTTTTGAGGATCTCTAGAAGGAACATGTCTTGAGATCTTCAGAAAACGAAAAACAATTACCACCGCAACTAACATAAAGGTTTCGGACAAAATCTATCAACCGGAAGTGCTACTTAATTTTTTTTCATTATTTTGCAATTTTCTCGAAAACGGCTTCCAACACGCATTTATTGATTTTTACAACGTTTTACTCGGGTACGTGGGATTCCAATTTAGTTATATGTCGGGATGAATATGAAGATAATGAACATTTGTGACGGTAGGGAGGGAGGGAAATAGGGTGGAAATATTAGGAGGGAGGCTTTTACGGTTTAATATGAAGGTTATGTTTGTATTTGAGCTAATTTACCTAGATTGTCCACTTTCGAAGCTAGGGTTCGAGGATGTTGAGATGGGAAAGAAGATGGAGATGTGATATGATATTATTAGCGGATAGGCTGGCCATATAGTCGGCACAGGTGAAATTATTTGAATGTAGCAGGTGTTCAGCAATGATTTTCTCTATACTTCATGTACTAATTATATTTGAAAAAATCTGGTGTGAAACACTCACACGATTTTCTCATCCTGCAGTTTACAAAAATTCAAGTCACAAATTTTCTTCGAATTTATAATTAGTTATCTTCAATTTTATCAATGGGAGAATATAATCTTCATAAACTGACCTTGTTGAGAAATCCATAACTCCCCCTTCTCCCAAACCTCTTGAAATAAACCTCTCGGAAAAAAGACGTGTGATTGTTTCACACGGATTTTCCGCCCTTCCCAGTACTTGTTCCAGCAACAAAGTGTGTATTAGTTGGTAACAAAGTAGATAAAAAACTGGATCTTTGAAGTAATTTGGTGAAAAATAAAATAAAATAAACTCGAATACAAAATGAAATAACTTAACCAAAGATTGTGGTTAACCTTACTATTTTCATTTCATTTACTTTTTTTATTTTTTTTAAGTTAATTTAGTTTTTTTGAATAATAGAGTTTAATGGGCATATTTAATGAGCAAAGAGCTCCTGTTGTCTAGTTTCTGTGTGAGTAGATATTCAGAGGAGATAGAGAGAGAGCGAGGAAGGAGTGAATGGGCGTGTCTTATAGTGTCCGTCTGTTTGTCCGTACTGTCAATCACAATTGGTCAGCGGTAGTTGGTTGGAGGTGGTTTCCTGCCTGCGGTAATTTTCCCGCTGTTGGATGCACCTTCTTCACTACTATGCTATAGGGAGTTACAGCTGCCCAACCTTATTTTCCAGTAAATTCTCTAACTTTAGTTTCCTATTAAATAAAATATAAAAAAATCTGATGTGATATATATACACTTACAACACTTTTTTTTAAAATAAAGTGATACTTAAAATTTACAGGTGGGCTGGCTTTATGTCCAATATACTTTACGGATTAGCAAACATACTTTACGATGATAATAATAAAACTATATCAAATGAAATCCAAGCGAAGAATAGGGGAATCGACCCCAGTACCTGCAATACAACTCAGCTTGGCGGTCCACGCCTCTAACCACTTCGCCATCGTGGCACCTTATATCACTTTATCTTTTTCTACTTAATACCACAATAACTGGCAAATTTTCTTTAAGCTTGGAATTTTTTTACTCAGTGGGGTGAATGTTAGTTTCTCAACACTAGACAGTAACTTAAATCTGATTCCATCAGATTAAGAAAATAGCTGCCATGATTTTCTTGAAACTAACTGTATTAACAGCAGACACGTATACAGGCCGATTACATTTACTGGACACATTTTTCCAGGAGAAAAATGTGGAGCGTTCTTAGCGACGTTAAGCTTCCCTCTAAAGTGGCATTGCAGTGCAATATATGGTTCTACCAGCAATGCATTGCTGCAATATCCAGGTTGAAGAAAATCGGTTAAACGGAAAAGGCGACTGAAAACAGTTTTTCTTAAAAATGCCTTTGATGTGTTAAAAATGCACTATAGGAGTTGGGCCAGTAGTTTTATGTTTGAGTGCCGTGCGCTCTATTCAATACCTGGTACATCATAAAAAAAAATCAACTTCTAATTAGTGGCTCCCCACCATCTCCACGTTTTTAAGAAGTACATTTTATTCATGATGATATTATGGACAAATTAATGTTTAGTATAAATTCCAGTTTAAAGGAAATTATGTCAGAAGTATTCTGTCATAAGTGGCATAAGAGAAAGTAGTGTGAATGTGTCATGTCAGATTTGTACTTTCTCTTACTGCAATAAGAGACCGCTAGCAACAGGAAGTATTGCGATCGTGTTAATTTTTCGAAATTGATTTTCACCGGAAGTACATATTTCTAAATCCGCCAAATACGGGGGGAAAAAAAAATCAGGGAATACTCTGTGTGTGTGTGTGTGTGTGTGTGTGTGTGTGTGTGTGTAAGTTAAAAAAATATTTCAAAAACAAAAATCGGAAAAAAACTCAAAAAGCTTCAATGTTTATTCTTTACACTTCACAGAATAACTCAAGTCTTTTTCGCACTTCAAATTTGAGGAAAATTGGTTTGCCGGAAGTGCTGCTTTACCGAATAGGTTTCTTAATATTTTGGAATTTCCTCGAAAGTGGCTACAATGATATTCTTTGAATGTCTTAAACTTCTATTTCACCAAGGCCAAAAATTATACGGATAAAAAGTGAAATTCAATGAAAGAATATTTGAATAATGATTTTTACTTGGAATAAAGACAATAAACAGAAGAGAGACATAGAATATGTGGAGTAGGAGTAGAAGTAAAGAAGGAATTAAAGATGCGTGTAGGAATGATAATGTCCTGGTGTAAAAGTATATTGCTGCAGGGCTTTTAACAAGAAATTAGTATATCCAATGACTGCCCTTTAGTCTTCAACTGTCGTTCAAATCTACTCTATATGTATACTTTACTAATCAGAATAAGAAGAATAAAGGAAACTTTAAAATACAAAAAACAAAAGAGCGCGTCTACTATTAGAATTAGAGAATGAAGCGCACTCTTCAGGCTTTATTTGTAACTATCATTGAAACCTTCCTTATTTTTTTTTTTGACTTTTTGTTTTATCGTTTTGTATAACCTTCAGGCTATTTTAACTTAGTACTTACCTATTGTACTTTACTTACCTGCTTGTTGTTTTGGGGGTAAATAATAGTATTAATTTATTTTTTTTAATAACTCTCATTGTCATTACAATTTTAATTTTGACAGTTTATTATTTGTTACTTTCTGTTACTGTTGGTAAGAGGAAGTAATGCGATCGTGTCCAAAAAAGGAATTTCTTGAAAATGGTGTGTGTTTATGTGTATGTGTGTGAACAGAATAGCTCAAAAACAAAAAATCACGAATCGCAAGAAAACTTGATTTCCTATGGGATCCGATAAAATTCCTCAGTCGGAAGTACCTCTTTATTGAATGGATTTTTCAAAACGTGTATTTCCGGTAAAAACTCAGTATTGAAAATTTCACTCGAAAAGGTAAAAATCATAAATTATTCGTCAATTCGGTGTTTGGTGTGCACCTGGTTACCGATCAGGGCGTATAGAAAGCTGTTTTATAGAAATACCATTTCTGTATTATATGAGGATGCACCATCTGGTGGGAAGAATATTAAGTAAAAATTCTGCCATTTAAGAAAATTTGCTAAACTTGAGAATTGCAATCAGAGAAAGTCGCGTGAGTATTTCACACACTATAATTTATTTTATTCGTTTAAAATGCAGCCACTCACTCTATATCTAACAGAACGAACTAATCTCATTATGAAACTAATCTTGAATATTAATAAGTTATCATATCGATTGTGCAATATATAAATTAGTAGGAGAGAGACTTAACGAGAGAGAGAAACCTAGAGTCAGCTCTCATTTCTAGGGGCCAACTATTTAAACAGTTCAGTTTTGAGAAAAAAAGTCGTGACCTAGCTAAAAGTCACGAATAAGATCAAAAAAAGAGCCAAGAAACTACCTTCGTACTAACTTCTTCCTGTTACTTCTTATATATTACTATTTTCCTGTCGACGCCTGCCTTCTTGGATACTAATTTCAAATATACTAAACAGTTAATATTGCCTCCCCCCCCAACATAACTTGAGGTATAGTAAACATCAAGAAAATTAGACATATAAGATGTAATAGTGGTGGGGGGTGAACTACTTCTTCTCGCTGTCTTGACAGACAGTTGCTATGGTAATGTTTTATATATATAAAATTATTTGAGTTGTTTTATTATACAGAGATCGTGTTCAAAGAAATCTGTCGGTTGTATTACTGATTTTTGTTTATATAGTTTAGCTGTAGGTTGGCCAGACTGATGTTAGTTTTTTAGTTGCTTACTTTAATTATAATGGATAATCTGGTTTTACTAAACCCAATGGGGTAAATCAGCCTGGTTACTTTCCTAGCTGTTGCGAACACAGTAATTGTAATCGTGCAATTTTGACACGAAACAGTGCCAATTTAATTTTTAATTTCTATACATACCAGAAATTTATAGATTATGGATTTGCTTTCCAACGCTTTGTCTGTCTGTCGCATTTTTATTAGGCACAAATCTCAGTAATTGTTTGACGAATTTCATGTAATGTGCAACTTTATAAACCTACAAACAGTTAATATTTATATATATATCAGTAAAGTGATACTTCCGGTGGACCGATTTTGATCAAACCTCATTATCGACAGCACCTAAACTAAATATCAACTTTGAATATTCTACGATTTTCCTTTTTTTTTAGACTATGCTGACCTCACACCAATTTCTGAATCTCACCACTTTTTTGGATTCCGGGCATCTCGAAACGTGTATTTCGGTGAAAACGCGAAATCGCAAATTTGACACGATCGCCATACCTCCTGTCAGTCACAGCCGTAAGAGGAAAAATTGTTAAATTAGAATTATTGTTGTGAAGAAATTTGGTGAGGATCAGTCAAGAAAAAACATGCAATCATGCCGACGTTTATTTTAGAAGAAAAATTTTTTTGTTTTGCTTTGTTTGTTTTTGTTATTATTGTTCTGCATTTTATAGTATTATTAATGCTTTGTGGTTCCTCATTGTATTGTTTTTTTAGATTAAAGCCTTGATAAAGACAGGAAACTCTGTCGAAATGTCGGCATAATTGAATCTTTTTTCTTGACCGATCCTCACCAAATTTCTTCAAAACTTAATTCATCAACGGTCAACAAATTCTTTTATATTATTGTTGTGGTTGGGTCCGTAGAGCTGGAAAACATCAGAAATAGTTTTTCCGTGTCAGTCTGTTTCATTTTGTAGTCATCGTCCGGTTTCGGATGTTCGCCCATCGCACAGAGCAAACTCCGAGAATGTGTAAACTGATTTTACTCTGTGTAAATATGTATTATCACACTGTTTTATTAAGACACCCTGCTGAAAGGCTAAGGTCCGAAAACGGTGACCACAAAATGAAGCTGGCTTTCATGGGAAATATTTCTGATTAATTAGAATTATGTTTGTGTACTGCAATAAAGGAAGGTCTGTGACAGTTATATACCAGATGTTTACTATCTCCTACTCCTAGTAAGACGAAGTATAGCGATTGCGTCCAATTTTCACCGTTTATTACGTTTTTAGGTCCCGTGAGTCCGACAAATTTGTTTTTTGGAAATTAGTCTCTCCCTCCTGTGTTGGAGGGGTTAGCAACACTCAGAGAGCGAAAATCGCAGAAAGTTTGAACTCGTTATTTAGTTTAAGTTCCGCCAAGGGATGTGACATTAAGGATTTGGTCAAAATCGATCAACCGGAAGTAATACTTTATTATTATTTTTTTTTTTTCAGTTTTTTAAGATTTTCTCGAAAACAGCTCTAACGATTTTCTTTAAACTTATTATATCAACTACACATACAGAGTGCTGCAATTTTTATTTGAAAGACTACTCCGGGAAAATTTATTTAAGTGAGGTTTCAGGGGAAGGGTGGGGTTATGTAACCACTATTTCAATTTAATATACAATTCTATCATATAATCTTCTTTACGATTCTAGCATACTTTATTATAACTAGTAGTAGTAATACCTATTTTTTCAGGCGGGCTTAACGTCCAATTACCAAATTAGGTGTCGTGGACGGACGCGAAAGCACTTCCTTTACTATTAAAATTTTTCATACAATATAAAATTTAGCAGTTATAAGCGGGACTCGAACTGGGGATCTCCCACTTACAAGTCCATGCTCATAACCACTACACCAACACCGGCCCCTATTTATTATAACTAAATATGTTGCCAAAATTACGAGTTTGAACAAAATCGGTTGACTGGAATTGGTTTTACTGAACTGTTTTTTTTTTTTTTTAAGTTTCTTGCGTTTTCTCTATAAAAACACCGCTGGGTTTCATTAAACTTGGAATACTAACTATACATGCAGATAACTATTTCTTTTGTTTGTAATTTATTCTGAGAAAATTTATTTATGGTTTTTTTTTGGGGAGTAGGAGTTTATGCTTTCTCAAAAAATTCGTCGTATGTAAGGTTGATGTAACAGGAAAGCATCTAATAGGAATTATATATTTGAAGAGAGTTAGGCAATAAATGCTAAGTAAATTGCAGCAAGAGAAAGTGATGTTGTTTCCACTAGTATCATAATAATTGCATAATAACTTATATATATATAAAACAATTATTTAAGCTCGTCTTTCTCAGTAAAATGTAACCAAGTTCCATATGCTCGTGTGTTCCAACTTCTTCTAGTATTCCAACCCCCAAGTTTTTGATTATGTCACTTTTTTTTTTTTGTTACTTGATACACCCTTAGATTTGCACAAGGCAGAACCATCCACCACTTCTTGAGACAGTGACAGATAGCTTCTGGTTTTGTAGCCATCAGTCATTGTGCCCATCCAGTAGTCAGTCAACTTTACTTTCCTCTCACACTCTTGCAGGCTCTCTCAATATGCCTAAACAGTTTGTTCATGTTGACAGTCCGTGCTTTTGCATAAACTCTTATCTATATAGATTTCCTCCGGCATACTATATAACACCCTCTACTATGAGAGTGAAGGACTATTGCAACCCTACTTGTCTTCACCTAACTCCCCCCCGTATGAGGGATTCTCCTCAGAATTCTCTGCCTGTGTCTCTCTCTCTCTATCTATCTCTCTCTCTAACATTCACTCGTCCTCTCTCTCTGTCTATTTCACTTCCAATGAGTCCATCCAATGTTTCCCAGATAATTCCCAACAAACCCATTCCACCATCTCTACATATCCAATCATGTCCCCGAGGACGAAGTCTATACTGCATCCATCCCCCTTCGATGGTAGAAGTGTTCTCAGCATATCATTCCAAGATTAACTAATACATAATTGCTCATCTCATTTAAAAATCCTTCCTTTTGAGAGAATATCTCTGTTGACGATGCTCTTCCATCTTGTTTTAACAGATAATTTTCATCATTCATCATTGTCATCATTATCTTATCATCATGCATATATGCAAATAAAAAAAAAATCTATTGTAAAATTCACGTAAAACTTTCTCTTGCTGTAGCAATCCTTACGGTTCTAATTAGCAATGTTAACTTGCTCACCGTAGTAAGGGAAATTATTGCGTTTCAGGCAAATTTACGAAATTACATTTCACCTAAAATATATATATGTTTGACGTTCCATGAAAGCGAAAAAAATAATTCCGGTAGAAAGTACTCATTCCTGGTAAGAGGAAGTATAACGATAGTGCCAAATGTTTGATATCAACATCGGATGCTTCACCGGATATACTTGATTTGAAGAGTCCCCTGAGTCAGAAAAAATGGTTTTTAGAAATTAGTCTCTGTGTGTGTATGTCAGCATAAGTCAAAAGGAGAAAATCGCAGCAAGTTCGAACTTGATATTTAGTTTAAGTGCTACTATGGCACCTGGGTATTGATCGAAAACCATCAACCGGAAGTAACTGAATGGCTTATTCAGTTTTCTCAAAATTGACTCTAACGATTTCGAGAGGGGAGTTACGATTTCGTTAAAACTTGCTCAGTGTTGACTGCACTATAGAGACCTACAATTTGTATTTGAAACATTTTTCCGGGAAAATTCATTTAAGAGGTGTTGTGGAGGGACAGTGGGGTCTTGTTCTCCTCTAAAGTGCCATTTCAGTTTATTACACCATTTTAACATCTATATAATATTAATTATATGAAATGTGAAGCCTAAATTTTCGAGTTTGAAAAAAAAATGGTTTTTCCGGAAGTGGAAATTTACGAAAAAGTTTTTTTCTCAGTTTTCTCCGATTTTCTCCATGGAAAATTCAAACATATACATAGAGCGATATCTTGTGTTGGACATTTTGTCCGAGAAAATTTATTTTTAAGGGAGGGGAGTTAATATTTTCTAAGTTTGAAGAAAAATCATTGAAGCCATTTTTGTGAAAACCGCAAAAAACTGATCAGTAATTCATTCAATAAAGTGGTATTTCCGATTGAGGAATTTTGACAGATGGTGGAGCTGTCATGGTGGTACATTAGGAAGTTGACAAGGAGAAAACTCGATATCTAAAACTTGCCACGATCACAATATTCTGTAACAGCGGTAACAGGTAGTTTACTACCCACATCAAGGAAAACACCTTCAGATATAGCAATTGCTTTGATTGGCTTCATTAGAAAAAACTTTAATGAAGTGATAATTTTCCAAAAAATTATTAACGCCCGGTGCGAACAATGATTTTTTTTTTTTTGAACTAATTTACATACTCATTAAATATAAAGTTAGCGCCGTAATTAATCACAGAAGAAGATTAGTAAAATGGAATGAATAATCTATAATCTCATTGTGACCCCGCTACAATCATCAACATTTATCGTGCAACAAAATATTTTTAACATTTTATTAGGCGGGAGCCACCGTCCGGCGTTAATCCCAAAAAACAAACCGATTACTATAATTAAAGTGTAGAAATGTACAACGGACACCGAAGAACTGAATAACAATAATATGTATGGTATATTTGTGGCGGGTGTAGTTCTATAAGTACGGATATTCCTCCTCCACCCACTTCTACTACTACTTACTGTTGTTGTTTTGTTCTTATTGATGTTGTTGTAGTTGTAGCAGCTCCCAAACTACACTGACGTTTGACATTACAATTGTATTGTATATATATATATATTTTTTACAAAGTACCTACGTATATATATAAAAAGACTCACTACAATTCAAGACAGACGGACAGCCAGTCAGACAGACATACTCTCATCTGAAGGGTATAATTTTCATTGAGTTGTTCAACAACACAGAGTGCGCGAGAAAGATTCCTATCTTTTACTTGTAAATGTAATTCTAACTTCTTTTTATTTTGTTTATTCTTAATTCTCCTTCGTTTAGTTTTTTTTTATCTCTTTAGGAATTAAACTAACTAACCAATGGAAGTAAATAACATTTTAAACTAAAACGTTTATACCTTTATTAACTTTGCATTAACTAATCTAGAAACGATTAATTAGATGAGCAAAATATCTGGTGTGAAACACTCACACGACTTTCTCTTCTACACTAATTAATACAATTTAATCAAGAAATTTTACAACATGTTTACAATTGTAACGTTACAATGTCTAGTTAGGCTGGCTCTAAACTTGGTGGTGGGGATTTTACTTGTGTAACTAACCGGCTTTATGGGGTGCCGCTCTATGTCAAAACCAACCAAGCTTCAGCAAATTTAAATTTAAACTAACTGACAGACCTCCAATGCCCCTCCCTATAAAATCAATTTTCTCAGAAAAATGTTTTAAGTATAAGTGATACGTTTTCGTCTGTGCAGCGCATAACGAGTTTAAAGAGAAAATTTATTGTAACTGTTTTTGAGAAAATTCCAAATAACTCCAAAAACCTATTCTGTTAAATCATTTTATCGAAATTTGGAATTCTATCAATTCTTCTAATGTATATTAATATTATATAGGGGATAAAACCACTATATTATATTGAAGTGGTACTTTAAACGAAAACGTAATGCTACTGTCTCCCCCCCTCCCCAGAACCCGACAAAAAATAAATTTACCCAAGAAAATGTTCAAATAAAAAAAATCTGTGTAGATAGTATACCGAGTTTAAAGAAAATCTTTGGAGCCGTTATCGAGGAAAATCACGAAAAACTGAAAAAAAAAATCAGTAATGTCGCACTTCCGGTTGATGGATTTTGTTCCAAAACTTCGTATCAGATGCGGTAATAAGGGCTAATGAGATGCGATGTAATAGTGCCTAAACGGAATATCAAGTTTGAGCTCCCTGCGACTTTTCCTTTTGGAGATCTTTTGTTAAAAAAGACACACACACATACCCACCCTGCATACAGATCATTTAATAAAAACATTTTCGTCTGATTTAGGTAACCTCACACCATGTATTTCCGGCGAGCATTTGGTATGATCGCCATACTTCCTCTTACTAAGAGTGTTACTAGAAGTAACAGAAAGAAAAAAATTATTATTTTTTTTAACTTTTGAAAGATTTTTAGGAATTTAGGTTAATTATGGGTAATTATGAATGTAGGTTATCTGATTGGCTTGAATTTAATTTATAAATAACGATAATTAAATAAATAGAAATAATATATAATAATCTGATAATTATTTACTTTTATAATTTGAAAAATATAAAACTTTCTGTTGACAGATGGACCACGGCTAGAGAAGAGTCCATTATTGGCCAACGGTTATAATCATCCACCGACACATCTAAATCATATGCAATTTATGCAACTGAACCATCCGGCCGGTTCAGCACATACGGCCATATTGAATCCATCATTACAGCATCATCTAATTAAACCGCCACCGCCGATTGAAGCGCTATCAAGGTGAGTTAATGTAACTATTATCTTTTAGTTATTTAATCTTTTAACATAATCATTTCTTTGATTGTTATTAAATATTTATTGGTGATTATAATTTTCAATAGAGTATAACGTTCTGTTTATTTAATTAGTACATTCATCCTGGTTTTGGAAACTTGAACTGTTTCCATAATTGATGAATCGATAAATCGATTCAGAAATGAATAATTAATTATCGATTGTTATATTATGATGCTCTAATATAAAAAAAAAATTCATAAATACTCATAATAGTTTTTCTTATAACAATTGATAAAATTATAACTGATATTTTCCTCTTCAAACTGGGAATTTTTACTCAAGAGAACTTCATGTTTGATATATAAAAAAAACAATTAATTTTCGAGGAAATCGTATAAAACTAGAAAATTCATTCACTAAAAGATTTCCTATTTCCAGTTAAGGAATTTGGACTGATAAATTCATGTCGGATCCCTTGTGATACCTAAATAGAATATTAAGTTTGAGTTCCTTGCGATTTTTCGTTTTTGAGTTGCTTGCTCTTCACATAGACATGCACACACGTTTCAAATGTACTGATACAGATTCCATAAAACATCTTAAAATGAATTTTCCGCCAAAAAGTTGCCAATAAAAGAGATAGGTTTACATCTATGCAGTTAAAATTCCAAATATAAAGAAATTCGTAGTAGCCGTTTTCGAGAACATTCCGAAAACATACAAGTCTATTCTGTAAAGTCGCACTTCCAGTTGATCGAACTTGGGATTCTAGCTTCTGAAGTACTTGTAGATTGTTGTAGGGGATTATCGCACTGCTACCTGAAAGATCTATTGTGCCCCCGGAGCCTTCTCAGTGCACTGCCGGCCTCCAAACAGTGTTCTCTAGCTACAGACAACCCTGCTCATCACCGTACGGTACATCACCGAGCTACATCACCAGACAGTATTCTCTCGTTACAGGAAACTCACTGCCCATCCCCGGATAGTGAGCTGTAGAAGCTCCTAGGAAGGCTCAGCGGTACATATACTAAAATTGAAAATATTAACATTTTGGAGAACAGCTGTTTATCTAAAAATAAAAAACAAAACAAAAATGAACTGATGAAAGTTTTGAATTAAGCTCCAGCTGTATTCAAAGAAATGCCCTCATTACATAATTTTATAATCCAATATTATGTATGCTGATAATTGATTAATGAAAATTTAAAATTTCATAAAATAAATATAATATTTTTACTAACGAGTTATTATCAGTTATTATTAAAACGATTATTATTAACAGCCCCACCTGGTTTAATTAATTAGATATATCGATATCAGAAATAGAAACTCTTTTTACTAGCTCTTACTGTTGTGTGTGTGTGTGTGTGTGTGTGTGTGTTTGTGTTCGAACAAAAAGGCTTATATATATCATTAGAAACACTTTTCTCAAAATTTGGTTCACACACACACACACTTTTCCACAGATTTTCCTCGCTTTCTCTCAGTATTATTAATTAGTTCAATAATAGTCATTCGTGTGGCAATGAATTTTTAGCAATAACTATTAGGTCTAGTTAAAGTTAAAATTACTGTTAATAGTACATAATTTCAGCTGATAATTATTGAGGTTTTAGGGACCTGGTAATAGAATACTATATATATAGTGGTTGGCTGGAGTGGTTGCACTTGTTCCAGTGGGCTAGTTGTTCACATCCAGTGGCTACCATCTGTGCAAACAAGTTCCACTATTACTCAGAACTAATTTTTGTCTGTCTACAGCGTTTGTATACTAACGACCAGTACATTTCTACAACACTACGATTATTTGACCTCTTAAAATAATATTCTAATTTATACGCATTGCAGTTAACCACCGAACTGTTATACTATATAGCACACCTTTGCACATTAGAGGTTAGAATTATATTTAATTGGGGCTGTTTGTGGGTATTTAGAAGTCTGGGACGGTGGAGGGGAGAAAGACTAGCTGTTTTTTCATTCCTCTTCTGCATGTTGTAACAGGAAGTACCTATTGTGATCGTGTTAAATTTTGAAAATTGAGATTTTACCGGATATAAATTTTGGAGGTCTTTAGATGCGAAAAAAATATTTTAATGAGTGGTCTTCTGTATTGTGAATGAACGAAATTTCTCAAAAACGAAAACTCGCAGTAAGCTCATGCTTAATAATTATTCCATGCAGTTAACAAGCACCACGTTTGATACGAAAGCTTCGTACAAAATTCACCAACCGGAAACGCGCATTTATTGATTTTTTGGTTGCGCTTATTGAGTTTTTAACTGATCGTCGTAAAAACTGCTCCAACTATTTTTTTTTTACAAATCTTTGTGTACTATATACACACATAAAAGCTTATAACTTTTCTTTGCAATATTTTTCCCTGGAAAACTAGGGCGGGGCGAGGCGGGGTGTTCTGGAGAAATCTGTGTCTGTGTTATTGGAGTTTGAACAATTTTATTAGCGTTGTGTTCTGGACTAGAATGTAATTACTTCGTGCACCTTCATGCCTTGGTCTAAACAACATTACCCCAACCAATAAATTATTGTTTAAAATTTACTGTAAAACTTGCAGTTTAACATTGTGGGGGCGGGAGCATTGTCAGATGAAGCTATGTCCATAATATGAAATATTTTCACTTTACTGAATTAAATACCGTACGGGTTGTCAGTCCATAATAATACTAAATCCTAATTTTATTTATAATTTTGTTGTTGTTAGAATGTATACACATTAATTCAGACACTTCCGGCCTCTCTTGACATGTAACAAACCACGTTAATTGAAAGGATTATTCATCGTGATAGAATATCTCCCTTAGAATTACATTTCTTTCATTATCCTATAAGGGACATAACATAATTATATGTTCAAGACATGGTATTTTTTTAAAAGTACATTTATCTGTGTGTTCGTAACGATCTCTCAGAAATAATAATATTTATAGAAATTTAGATTATATAATATTTTCAGCATTTATATGTAACGTTAATATAGAGTAACTTGGTCAAGTTTTTTGGAGGAGGTTTTGTGGAGGACATTTTTCTTTAATTTAAACGTTCTATCTTTATTTATGGGTGAAATAAAACTATTCTGTAGTTGTACTCCTTTTAAATATTGGATATATATGTATTGTGGAAATGAAGATTTATTCATAAGTTCAAGATCTTCATTTTCGCCGCAAAGCTCCGTAAAAAAGGCGAACGTCCAACTTTTTGGAGCTTCGCCTAAACACTATGCTGCATAAATTTTTCTCTCAAAAAAATTTACAAGGTAATTTGTCAGATTTATAGTAATATTGTATTAACTGCGGTAAGATTAGCTAAGTGTTTCACGCTCAGCTGTTTTTTTTATTATTATTAAATCAGCTGTTTTATTCACATCAGCTGTTTTTTATACATTATTTGAACCAAACAGTAATGTTATTTATAATTTAATTATTAGGTTATTTATTTAATCCATGTTATACTTTGTTAGTAACACAGTAGCCATTCATAGATGTCCGTTATAATAACGTTGCTCACAGTCGATAACTGTATTAGTAGAGAAGATAAGGATGGAAAAAAAAAATAATAAAAATGCTTGCACATCCAATATGTTGGACACTAGGTCATCTCTCTTTCTCTCGCTCGCTCCCACTCTCTCTCCTACCTCTCTCTTTCTAAATGCATTGTTTTGGTTTTTTTGTACTGAATTGCTGTAATTTCCAGTATATAGACTAAAGAGAGAGCGCCACTCATTTTTCTGATAATAATATGTTAATACAAGAAATGAAGACCTACGTTGATTTAAGCATTAATTTCCGAACGTTATATTGAATAAATTTGAATAATAAAAAACATATGTTTCTCGTTTTTTTTCTTTTAGTTTTATTTCTTGTATTTTAAGGATCAGTTGGGCCAACATCCAATATAAATAAGAAATAATCTCCCTCACAAATTAAAAGAAACGAAAATTATAATCTGATATGAAGACTAACAAGACATTCTCTAACAGCAGTTATACAATTTTATAAATTTGACAGATTTCCTTAAAAACTTTCACCGTTTAGTTTAGGACTTCATTACATATGATAAATAAGGATGGTGAAGATGTAATGGGGTTATTGTGAGGTTATGCTTAAATTTGAACTGCTGTTATCAATTTTGCTAAAAGGTCGCTGCTACACAATTTAGGCGCGTTGTAAACAAGTTTATTACCCCCTCCCCCCACTACTTTTATTTATATGTAGCTGAAGCTTAAAAAAACGTTTAAAAAAAAATCGCAAGTTCACGGAAAATTTGTAAAATCAAAATTTAAGAAAAAGTAAAAAAAAAAAAAAAATCGTATTCTTATTAAATAATTCTGAATCCTTATTAAATAATTTGTTTACATTGAATTTTTTATATTAAATTGTAAAAAATAAGGAATCTAGTGTAAAAGCTCTCTCACCACTTTCTCTTACTGTAATTTACACACAGTTATAAAGACAGATTTTCTTTAAACTCATAATTTTTTACGAAATGTTTGTTTGCATTCCATTTTAGTCACCACCTGGGCAAGCTAAACTTAATGAAGTTACTGTTTTTGAGTAAACCATACACCCCCCTCCCCCATAACTACTTTAAATGAACTTCCTCGGAAAAAAGTTACCAACAGAAGTGATAGGTCTCATATTCATGGTTAGTGTAACAAGTTTAATGAAATAGGTCAGTGATTTGAATGGATAAAATTGTAGAAAACTAAAATCATTTCAGTAAAAACACACTTCCGGTCAACCGATTTTCTTCAAACTTGGAATATTGTCAAAATGTTTAGTGCTAATTAATATTATTTACATGATAAAGTTATATAATAAATTGAAATGGCACTTTTGAAAAAACATAACCCTTCGTCCTCCCCGAAGCACCCTTAAACGAATTTTCCCAGAGAAATGGTTCAAATAGAACTTGTAGTTTTTTATATGTGTTGTTAATGTACCAATGAATATGTGGATGGATCTACAATGCTGGATGTCATCTGGGATTTTATTCGTCGTAGTATGCGTGTTTTCCTTAATGTACCAAGTTTAAACGAAAATTGTTGGCGGCGTTTTCGCGAAAATCACAAAAAAACTGAAAAATCCATTCAGTAACGTGGTACTTCCGGTTGAGGAATTAGGACAGGTAAGTTCCAATCGGATCCCTTGGTGATTTAACACGGAATGTCAATTTTGCACTTTCTACGATTTTTCTTTTTTTTGAGCTATGCTGTTTGACATGCACACGGTGGACCATTTTCTTGTAAACCACATTTTTGGACTCAAGGGACCTCAAAACGTGCATTTTCGGTGAAAACTCAATATCGCAAAATTTGACACGATTACAATACTTCCCCCTGTCAAACAGTTAGAGAAAGTACAAATAAAAATAGAAATAATTAAAAATTAGGTACTAAATAATGTATAATTTTGAAAATAAATAAGATAAAAAAATCGATTTTACAAAATGAAAAACTATAATCGTAGTTTTACGATTTGTCTGTGTGTTTGTGCGCGCGTGTGGCAACACTGTTCCTTTATAACACAATTAATACCCTAGGGATTTTTTTTTGTTTTTGTTTTATCTGAAATGGTTAGTGCGGCCAGATAACACTGATTGCCCCTGTATTTAATGCCGATGGTGGGGCGACCTGCAGTTGCGTGTTTAACATGCAGCCTCGTTGTATATAATATATTTTATTTCTGTTTTTTTAATATCTTTTTTATTTTTTTTAAATGTGAGTAAGCATGCTGTTTCATTGTTCTCCATCTTTAATAGTAAAAATCACCATCTTTTTTCCATCTGTTATTTGAAAATAAAACTTTATAAATCCGGCATTCAACTTAAACAAAATTTATTTCAGCTTATTATATCAGTCTAACATCGAAATAATTTTAATTGGAATTATGAATATGATGCCAAAATTCTCCCATTCTTCTATCTTGAAGATAATTACACATCTGGTAAGATGTATATGTTAGTAGAACAGAATTAGTCACATTGAGAACTGCGATTTAGTAAATCGCAGTAAGAGAAAGTCATGTGAAACATTCACAGCAGAATTTTTGTTTGTTCAACCTTTTGAAGTTTTATATATATATATAAATATATATATGTATATGTATATATAAAAGTTGTTAATCAAAGCGCCACAAATAAAGAATGAATATGATAATGATATTTGTTTATTGATATTCAACCCAACACAAAAATATTACCACCGACTGACACACCCGCGATCTGGCGAATAGTGATTAGCATTTTAATTACGATTTGGGAAGTTTTGTTTGATGTCCATAGTATTTGTATACTATAGACTTCATCATCCTCATCGTACATAACTGCAAGCCCCTTGATACTATACTCCCTCCTTGTGGCGGCGTCACTTCCTACCAAAGCCGACTGTTGCGCTGCGTAACCCCCCCTTTCGCCTCCCCATTAATATCTCTATTCAAATCACAGAATTGCCTCTCTGTATTTGTTGATATATCCCCGTCTGACACACCCTGTTTGTCACACAGGGTGACTAACACCTTTTGTAAATTGACAGAACTTGTTTAATTTAAGTTAATATCAGCTCCTTTTTGAACCGATTTTCTCAGGAACCCTCTTTTATATTTCGATTTTTACTTTCTCTTACTTGCTGGTAACAGAAAGTTTTGTGATCCTGTTAAATTTTCGATATCGAGTTTTCACCGGAAATACACATTTTGAGGTCTCTTGAGCCCGGAAAGTAGTTGTTGGAAAATGGTCTGCGTGTGTATATGTGAACAGCAAAGCTCAAAAATGGAACATGCCAGAAAGTTCAAACTTAATATTCCGTTAATGCACATAAATTGCCCTATCATTTTCACCGGAAATGAATACTTAAATTTGGGAAATTTATTATGAAGAAGTTGGCTGGGACGTGTGACGTTAAAGTATCCTCTAAAATATATGGTACAGATTCTAAGTTTGCAAAAATTAAATCTTGTACGAGAGGAGTTTTACAGTAAATTATTTGATTATATAAATAGTTAATCGAGCATGCTGTTCGAGAGAAAATTAATCGTAAACAAAAAGGAAGACCCAGCTGATTGTAATTATAATGACATATAAAAAAAAATAAGGAAATTAAAAACATTTATGGCTTGGGAATGTTGTAATAAATCTAAATTTGAAGTCTGCAAACAATACGAACGAGGGAGACCCGTGAAATATCCCCCGCCACTCGAGGCTACCAGGTCCGGTACGACTATCTGTTGTTGTTGTGTTGGTCCCCCTGTACAATCCCGCCCGCCGCCACTGCTACCAAAAAAAAAAAAAAAAATACGATATTGCCAACACAATCTTCTTCTCCTTAACTTCCCCAATTAATGAAGGATTAAAAATTTGTTTGTTATAAATTATTGTAGGCCCGTTGATGGAGTGTGGGTTGTGCCTTGCCTTTCTACTTATTTCGTCTCCTCGTCCTGAACACCGTCGTCTTCTTTCTCTCGCTTTTCTTTCTTCCTTCCCCTCTTTAAAAGCATTAATATTAAATACGTCACTATTGCCTTAAGCACTATTGGTTTCTTACATTAATTTTTTTCCCTTAAACCAATTTTTCATTGTTATTTTAGTCTTCTTAAAAGACTAAGGTTGGTATCACTGTATGTATGGTGCATTGTTATTAAGTTCATAACTGTTTGGCTTGGTAGATACATATCTGCTTGTGAAACACTCACGACTTTTTCTTACTGACTTTTCCAATAGTGATGGACAATTTTCTTAATTTTCAGAATTGTTATCAAGTGTTTGCTTTCACTAGTTTCCTCAAAACAATTCGGAGCTTTTACAGGAAATTAAAAAAGATAAAAATATTTTTGTAAGTCGCACTTTCAATTAACCGATTTTTCTTCAAACTAAGAATTCTAATAATTCTAAATTGTATTGAAGCCTTTAGTAAACCAACTGGCCCATTTCTCAAAGGAATAATTCGTAGCTCTCTTCAGCATTTTGACCAGCCTTGACTATCTTCAAGAGCATTTACATGAATCAGAGTTGCAGGAAGTCCATCATCACTGTCTTGTGCTTCAAGATGAAGACTATGTCCACTGCCCACCCCCAGGATGCCTGCACCAGCAAATTGAATTTTACTGGGTCGCGAGTTAACGCTTGGCGGAAGCCAGCATTACCAGCTTAGGGTAAAAAAAAAAAAAAAAAAAAAGAGAAAAAAATAAGCATTTATTGGAATGACACTTTGTAGGGAAGCATTACATTACAGCTCCCCATAAAAGTGCTAAGCCTTTTACGTATCATTGAATACATTCAATAAAATCATTGAAGCCATTTTAGATGCCACTCTGCAAAGTCGCCCTTCTGAAGATTTTGACCGAAACTTAATTGTCGGATGCGGTCACAGTAACAGAACGGAAGCTTCCTACCGATTGATCTTTTTGAAATGTTTGTCTACCCACTCCCATACACGTAAACCATTCACTGAAATACATCTTTTTCGTCCTAGGGGAACTTCAAAACTTGTATTTCCGGGAAATAACTTAATTTCAAAGATTTGACATGATCCTAATGTGTTCCTCTTATAGCAGTATTGTCACTCTGTGAAAATTTGAATTTTTACCATGAACGTATTAAATTACAAATTAGCTTGTTTCTTTTATGTAAATCGTCTGAGTTTCTCTGGTATTGCAAAATGTATTCAATATTTGAATCAGTTTTCAATAACTGATCGTAATAGGCAAAAATTTATAGATCTCGAAACAATTTTAGCTGGAGAGGTTAACAACAAAAATGCAATTTCATTTGATTTTAGATGTAAAACAGTGGTTTATTTAAACGGCCAATTAAAACATCAGACATATCATGCTGATATGCACGCTGAGTATATTTATGCTACTGGCAGTTGTTATAATCACTTACAGCGACTTGGTAATGCAAAAGAAATCGGCCAAAAATTTGATGGAGAAGAAAAGTTTTACTGCTGGGACTAGTGGCCTTTACAACCACTATCTTCCAGCGGCAATATACCGCGTACCAAACTAGTAAGGTCTTTGGTACGCGGTCGCTCTAAGAGAAAATTAAAAAAAAAATTCTCTTCTTAATAAAACAAGAGTATATAGTTTGGTGCTCCCTCTTTGGTGTTTAATTCACCCAAAGGAACTTAAATATTGCAACTGGGCGCTCCCTTGCACACAAAAACACAACTCTCCTTCCCTAATGGTGGTGGATGTTCACTGTTTGCCCTTCGATGTTCTGGGAGATGTTCGCCTTATTAGCAGCCTAATCTGGCCTACTTCATCTTTGAATATTTTTTTCTTCTTCTTCTTCTTTCCTTTACTATATTCATTGCGCCACCCCCGCAATGATTCTCAATTTTTATGATTAAGAGAGAGGTTGTTTTTTTTTTCTTCACGATTCCACTTCCACCTTTTTCTTCGTCAACGATCCAAGAAGGGAGTGTTTCATCAGAGATATCCTTACCGTTGATGGTCCACGACTGAAAATTAGATTTAGCCCAAATGAAAAGCACTCTTTATAAACATGGGAAAAAAGTATTTCTTTTTATTTTGTTGTTTCCTTATTGACATTGTATCAATAGAAATGAGGAACAGTCCACCGTCCCCCTCCTTCCCAATCTTTCTTAAATGAGTAAAAGGGAAGCTTCATTTCGTCATTTAACTTTCGGATCCCTTCCGTAATATTTTGTTTTCTTTTATTAAAAATTTCCTTCCAAAGATTATTTCTAACTTAAGATTGCTTTTTCGTTTTTCTTTCCTATTTAAAAAAAACTACCGTATCTCTTTATTACACTCATTTTTAGCTCTTCAAGGAATAAGAAAACCTTCAGTCCTGCCAGTGTCTGTTCATGATTCATAAAAATTGATCAAGTAAAATTAACTTCTTTGAATGGCCTTCCCATTATTTTTTTTGTATTAAGGATATTATTTTACCTGAAATGAAAACTTCTGATTCAGAATAATTCCTAAAATGTAATTGCATTAATGTAGTTTATAACTGGAAAATACCGTGATCGTATCACTCTCTCTCTTCAGTTCCATATTCCCTCCTACAATACCAGTCAACAACGAACTTTCTCTAAAAAGAAAACCTTACCCTTGTAATTATCTAAATTTTCCAGTATTTTCTGTCACTCCTAAACACTTTTATTTGAAATATCTTTCTAGAACTAGAGTTTTAGTCTTGCCAATATCATTTTCGTGCATTCTATCACCTGGTAGAAAATAAAGTAACATAACAGTAGGAATTCCGTCTTTTTGAGAAAATTTCTCAATTCGCACTGACATCAGATTTGTTTTCGTTTTTTTTAAAAAGCAGGTTATAACCAGAGCTGTTATAATTGAAGCCGGGTTTAATGAAGTTTTGTTAGATGTATTGGTAAGTAGTTAACAGTGCGTAAAACATTATTTTGCCCAATGTGTTACGGTGCACATCACAACCATTTACTATTTAATTATCTTGATCGGCTCTTTTTATTTTTATCAAAAAAAAGAAGCTTTTTTCACACTTTGCCGCTTTTATCAACGAACCGTTTTTCAATGACAGAAAGTTTAACAATTACACGCTCGTATGTATATACCACTATAATCACAGTGAATTGAATTATTATCGTAATTAATGAACCGTTAAAATGAAAAAATAAGAAATTCTATTAGATATATATTAAATAGATTTAAATTAATCACATACTTTTTTTGTTTTTGTTTATTCATAATATTTACAATCTGTAATGTTATTACAATAAAGTAAATATGAGCGTAGAGTTTCCTGGCTTGAATTGATCTTGTTACTCCTCCTGTTCCTGTGACAGGAGGTCCCCTTAGCCACTGGCGTTTTAAACGACTGGGAGGATTCCTATGAATGGTTAGGGAGGACAGGTTTGTGACGTGCGGGATCGGTGTGTGCTTAGTTTGCAGTGAAATCATTAATTTGTAGAAGTAGTCGTGTTTCAATTGAAAATTGAAAAAACAAACAAAAAACTCATCAGGAGAGTCACCCTTTCAGTTGACAGATTTTACCAGAATCCTTTCTGTTCGATGTGACTTCTACACGGAATATCAAATTTCAGCTTTCTGAGACATTTTAGCTTTGGTGATATTTTGTTCTCGCACACATACACACACAAATCTTTGTGAACAATTGTTGTGAGATCACTGTTGGTATCGTTCATTATTGGTCGGACACCCAACTATTTATACAGTTATATGATAATGGTATAATTTTCCAGAACAGTTGTATAGTAATAATTTATTAAATGTAATTAAAATATTTTTAAAAATGTTTTGTACTGTAATAAAACAGCTGTTGTTGTCAGTTATTTATAGTTCTCGGATATCCTTTTCTTTCCCCCCAAGTGGTAAGAGGGATCAGCCAGAGGGTTAATAGTAATAAAGCAATCGATAAAATATTATTATCGATAAATAAACTTTTGTAGATATAATTATCGAGTAAATTTTGTCGACTGTATTCGGACTTGGCAGGACATGATTTCAACAAGGCCCTCATTTTTTTTATAATTTCTTTTATTAATTAATTATAAGAATGTAGATTTTACAAAATTTTTATAGTATTTGCAGATTGCTGATTAGTTGATTGCCAATATTGCGAACTCTAATTGATCATCAAAGAAAATAATTGAAAAATGTTTATTTATTTATTTTTCATTGTCTTCTCCATTTTCAAAAGCGCTCATTAATAATCCCCAAAATGCCCACAACTCAGCAAAAACTAAAAAGACTGGATTAACCAATGTTTTTCCTTTTTTTTTCCATGTTCAGATCGGGTATTTGGGAGAACTGCAGGGCAGCTTATGAGGACATCGTCAAGCATTTAGAAAGGTAAATTTAATAAATTATTAATATTAGAGCAAACAAATTTTCAATTTATTGTTTTTTATTTTTTCTTAATAACAGGAAAGCGGAAGAATAATTAAAAAAAAAAAAAATCAACTGTGAATCATTCATACGATTTTGTCTTACTGCAATTCTCACAGTTTGGTTGACTAGATGTCATTTCTCACAGTTTGGTTGACTAGATGTCAATTCTCACAGTTTGGTTGACTAGATGTCAATTCTCACAGTTTGGTTGACTAGATGTCAATTCTCACAGTTTGGTTGACTAGATGTCAATTCTCACAGTTTTGGTTGACTAGATGTCAAGCTTGACAATTAATCGAGAAATTTTCTTTATAACTCTAACGTTACCATCTTTAGTTGGGATGGCCAGAAAAATGGTAGTGGGGATTTAATTCCAATACCTCTCTAAAATAAATTTTTTCAGAAAAATGTTTCAAATAAAAGTGATAGGTTTCTGTCTGTGCAGCAAGCAATCAAAGTTTAAAGAAAATGATTGTAACCGTTCTCGAGAAAATTTAAAAAAAAAATCAGCAGCCCATTATGTAAAATCGTACTTCAGGTTAACCGATTTTATCCTTTAAAGCAAAGCTTATCGTTTCAGCTCTACCGAAAGAGTTTTTTTAGCTTAAAAGCGGTAGAACTAAAATACGTCTAGATGGTATCTGAAATTGAAAGAAAATCGTTATAGACAAATTTTCGAGACAAAATTGCACTTCCTGTCTGATTTTGAACCAAATTTTAGTATCGAAATGATGATTGGTGGACTTAACCGGAAATATCAGGTTTAAGCTTTTTGTAATTTTTCGAACTTGAGATATTTTGTTGGCCTACACTTACTTATTATACATGCCACAGGCTATTCGCTAAAAACTGATAACTTTCTCTTACAGATGTCAGAGAATTTTGCGATCCTGTTAAGTTTCGAAATTTTTTCAAGTCTCCCGAGCGCGAAAAAGTGATTATTTTGTGTGTGGTGTGTGTGTGTTTATGTGTGCATATCCATGTATATGTATGTATGTACACATACCTATACACCTGTAGGTGAACAGCATAGCATCAAAAACGAAAAATCGTAGGAACTTCAAAACTGACATTCAGATAAGGTCCGACCGGAAGATCAGTATGCCATCTGCCAATTCCTCAACCGGATGTAAAAATTTTACTGAATGGATTTTTCAGTTAACTTTTTTGCTATTTCCTCGAACAGATCCAACGATTTTCTTTAAACTTAGTATCTCACCTACATATATAAAGTGGTACGTTCAACTTTTATTTAAAACATTTCTCCAGAAAAATTCATTTAATTCATTTGGGGGTAAGGTAGAGTTATTTTTTCTTCTAAAATTGTAAAGTGATTATTACACGATTTCTTCATGTAAATAATATTAAATAGAATTAAATATGTTGCCAAAATTCCGAGTTTGCAAAAATCAATAGACCGGAAGTGTTTTTTTTTCTCTCTTTCAGTTTTCTGTTATTTTCTCCATAAAAACACTGAGCCCATCAGCAGGATGTTTTTGTCAAACAGTGTAATAACATAGACTTGCACAGAGTGTATCAACTGAATTTGTTCTGTGCAAGTCTATGTTATTACACCGTTTGACAAAAACATCCTGATGATAGGCGAACGCCCGAAACCGGTCGATGACCACATAAAAGAAGCAGGCTATCACGGAAAATATCTCTGATGCTTTCCAGCTCTGCGGAACCTTCTACAACAATAAAAATTATAAGTTTAAAGAAAATTGGCCACTTACACCTGTGTGTGTGTGTGCCTTATACTTACACCTGTGTGTGTGTGCCTTATACTTACTCCTGTGTAAAAGTGCACTAAGAGAAAGAGTGATTTCTCTTCGTATTATGTGAAAACTCAATTTAGAAAATATGATATGGTTGCAATCCTTCATATTTTAGCGAGAGAAAGTTAAAAAAATAATAATAGAAAGTTCTAAATAGTAGAAGAACAGGATTATATCATTGGTTGGAAGGGGACAAGTGAACAAATAGAATTTTAAATTGCACAAATGCTGGCTGAATGCATATGTGACGGGTTCACTGAATTAAGTGTACAAAATTAAAGGGTGGGGACGAGGTTATCAATTAGCCGAGTGTATTGTCAACCCTAGCGGTGTCTAGTGTTACCCACTGACAGTCACAAATGAGCTGGATCATTGGCCAAATCCTAAACTCTAACCTCGGCCCTTCTCGCGCACGTTAATTCGAACTTGAAACTAGAGAGCTCTCCTCACTGGCTTCCTGATTCAAATCCTCCCCCAACTTTACTGTCAGATTGTCTCTCGTACTCTCTTTTCACTCGTAATTCCATTTTAACCCGGGGTAATTTGTCAGCTAGACTACTACAACATGGAGTATTTTCTTTTTTTCTGTTTGCTTTTAGAGATCATTGAAGATTATATTAGTTACAGTATCAGTTCGGTTTAGAAAATCCTTCATAATAATTATTATTATTAGGCTTTGGCACCTATATACGCAGAAAAGAATGATAAAAGAATACTTCCGGTTAGCTCGGAGCTGTTCAGTTTTCAATGAGTATATAACACGCGTGTGGTAACCGTATTTGGTATCCCCACCGTTAC
This sequence comes from Triatoma infestans, assembly GCA_011037195.1. Lineage (NCBI taxonomy): Eukaryota > Metazoa > Arthropoda > Insecta > Hemiptera > Reduviidae > Triatoma > Triatoma infestans. Next base: position 22,133 of record JAAEAF010002671.1, on the reverse strand, counting down.
TTAAGAACACGTATTCTCATTGCCGGAAATTTTCCGTAATTGAGCTGCCCAGAGAAATGCACATTTGAGACTAGTGAATTCCGAGAAATAAATACTGTATTGAATATTAGAAGGTGATAGATAGTATCGTTCATCCAGGAAATGCCACATTTAGCTAGTATTCTTTTCCATGAAGGCCAAGCCACAATATTTGCTATCTAGTCAGATTTTCGAATTTTCACAGGGAAGTATTGAGGTTGCTATAAGTAGAAAAAAGTTTCTTTTTTTTTGTGCCTTGTGTGGTGAGCGTATATGTGAAGAAAATGCCTCAAAAAACCAAAACTCACAGGAACTTCAAAGTTAGATAGTACCACATCGCATCCAACAATCCCGAGATCCATCAACCGGAAGTGCGATTTTACTGAACGTTTTTTTTTAAGTTTTTCGAGATTTTTCTCGAAAAAAGTTTCAACAGTTTTCTTTTAACTTCCCATACTATTATATTTATTTAAACGATTTTTCTATGAAAATTGATTTTTTTACGACACTGAGGGGCATGCAATGTCTTAGTTCCCTGATTCTGATACCTACATAATATTATAGATACCAGAATTACTAATTTTAAGAATTCGGTTAACCGAAAATGTATCAAATAAATTGGTAGATTTTATACAATATATTTAGGACTTCCAAGTTAAAAAGAAAGAAATCGTTAGAACCATATTCGAGAAAATTCCAAACTACCTAGAAATCCATTCAGTAAATTCACATATTCGGTTAACAGCTTTGCTTCAATCATAGCGATGTATTTGGTGGATTTTAATATTCTATACTATGACAAAACCGTACATTACACATTGAAGTGGCACTTTAGACAGAAGCTCAACATTGCAATACCTCCCGGAACTGTCTCACAAAAAATCGTTCGAGAAAATCCTGAAAATTAAAAAAATAAAATTCAGAAAATTCGAGGGAAAAAATGGATTCAGTAAAGTTACAATTCCGGTTCAAGGATTTTGATTTTATCATCGTACCGGGTCCATAACTGAACGGAATATAAAGTTTTCTGCGATTTTTACATTCTCTTAGAGGAAGGATTGCGATCGTGCCAGATTTTCAGAAATTGAGTTATCACCGGAAATACATGTTTTAGGAAATCGTTTTCAGCGAATGGTCTATATATGAATGAAAATATACTGTATTTTGTAATTCTTTACAATTACAGGAGGCTTGGCTCTAATCAGACAAAAACAACACAAATTATACTTTCTACTTATAAGTGAATAAAATAGTGTTGAAAATTCTAATGAAAACAATAATGAAAATAATGATAATAATGTCTCTTAGTTAATAAAGAATAAATAAATAAATAAAATCAGACAAACCTTATATCACTAATGAAAAACAATATTAAACCTCTAGAGTATATATTACATAATAAACATATAACTTTGTGAGAAAAGAGAGAAACAGAGAAAAAGAAAACTGAATAAATAAATCATTAATATCAGAAAATAACAAATAATAATAGTAATAATATTAATAATAATAATAAATAAATGACAATAGTAATGATCGTATTACATGTCACTCATTTGTGCCTTCTCAGAGATAGTTAATAATAAACAGATAAATACTATTCAGATGATTGATATCACCAACAGTTAGTAACTCTTCTATGGCTTGGCAAGGGGTATTAATTGACACTATATATTTATTTAAAAAGGTCTGTCTTTGAGCCAGAAAGGATGGGCAATATAGTAAAAAGTGAATAACATCATCTTTTCCTCCAGAAGTACAAAATTTACACAGATTATCGCTATTAAATTTTCTGGACATACCATTAATGTGAATTCGAGTAATTTTTTTACTTGCCATCCGTAATTGGGCTAAAACCCTTAATTTATTAATGTGCGCATTAAAATGTAAATACTGTACAGATAATCCTAATGCACTTATGTTTCTAAAATAAACATTGAATGTTGAATTGGTCACACTGTCAATATCTAAACTTAAAACATGATTCCTCATGGCTTCAACCAGATCACTGCCACGACTTTTGATTTCCTCTACGTTCTGACCAATCCAAAGATCACCAGCCCCAACGATAGACAGTAATCTGCTAATTTCGGAAGTTGAATGGTATGCTAACAATGCCACTAATCTCAACTAACCTATTGTAACATACTTTAGGTAGCTGATCCTAGGACATAACTAATACCTTTATCCACCAGTTTAACATTCTTTTGAATATTTTCCATAAGACATGAAGGCGGCCTGTTTCAATTCTTATATAAAAACGGGCGTATTCCCGGTAGATTAAGTAAATATTTAAGATAATTTAGCTGACCACGTTCAAGTCCATTAGCATATAAACTACCCCAGATCTCGGACATATAAAGCAGTACACTTTCCGCCATAGAATCATATAATTGACATTTTGTATCCCAAGTGTCGGACTTAAAGGACTGTAATATTTTCGCAACAGACGAATTAGCAACCGCACTTTTCGTTAAGGCTGAAGTACAGGCTTTTGCAAATTTACCAGAAGAAGAAAGTGTTTAGCCTAAATGATTAAATGTGGATACAACATCAATAAAGGAGCTTTCATAAGTGAATCTGTTAAGCTTACCCAGTCGACCTCCCTTGTGAAAAATCATAATTTTGAATGGTCTATATATGTGATGGGTGTTTTGACAGAATATCTCCAAAACGAATAGTTGCAAAAGCCGCAAACTTGGTACACCGCATCAGGCACGAAGATTTCTGGGAATATCCATCAACCGGAAGTGCGACTTTACTGAATGGTATTTTTCAGTTTTTCGTAATTTTCTCAAAAACCACTCCAACGATTTTCCTTATACTTGGAATTCTATCTACACGCACAATAACGTATCATTTTTATTTGCAACTTTTTCCGGAAAAATTGAATTTTTTGGGGGTTCAAGGGTGGAACATAGCGTTATGCTTTCCTTTAAAGTAACACTTCAGAATTATGGTCTTTACATAATATTATATTATATAAATGGAATTCTACATTTGAAGAAAATCGGTTAACCGGAAGTACGACTTCATAGAATAGGTTTTTGATTTTTTTTTTTAATTTTCTGGAAAACAACTGTAACGATTTTCTTTTACCCAGTTTGGTAACTTCACACATACAAACGTACTATTTTTATTTGAAACATTCCAAAATAAATAATTTTGGAAGTTGTGCAGAATATGTGGCGTTCATTTCAAACTTTATAGTTGGTTGGTACTTCCACCACCTCTATATTTCGGTAGGATAAATATGTAAAATTTGAGTTTAAAGAAAGTTTTGCATATTTTATACAATTGTATTAAAAGGAGTAAGAGAAAGTGTGTGAATGTTTCACACCAGATTTTTAGTTTTATACACACACACACACACACACATAGAACTAGACCGACAGTGTGTGTGAGAGAGATTAGCCCAAACGCTATAAACATTGTTTCCCGCACTTACAGGAAACTTATATCATCAAAAAAAAATAAAAATGCCAGACTTGCAAGGTGGAAATAAATTTTCATGGACATAAAGTATTTGTTGGGAAACATGTGGAAAGCGAAGTCCCCTTCAACAATGTAGAAAATTTATTCCAGTGCTAATTTTCCGCCATTAAACGATCGCATGAAATATTACAGTTTTCTTATTATACTGGACGTTCTCAGTTATATTGCCTGCATTATACACAGTACCCAATATTTCGGGTTGAATTATTGTCGCATTATACACTGGTATGGCATGTTCTGGAATCCTTTTTTTTTTGTTTAGTGCGTGATAGGACCACAATTTAGGGAGTTCCTAGCTTTATATTTTTGTTTTAAATTTTAAATCTACCTTGTAAAGTAGTGTACGAGAGGAACAAGAAGAAGAAGCATTGTACAAGGGACATAAAGTACAGAACCTGTGCAGGGGTGTGAAGGATGTTAGTGGAGATATTGTAATGTGAACTGGGAGGGAGTTGTATAGTTGCCACTAGTACACTAAGTGTGGAGGGGAGGATTACAGAGCAGAAGGTGGTTTGTCTGCTTCAGAGCGGACAAAATGTGCTGAAGTTTATAGAAGAACAAGGAGAAGAAGTGGAAGGATAAAAGAAGGAAGCCCGAGGGAGGAGAGATAGCGAATATAAGAACACCCAAAAGACATGATAAACAACCTAACAAAAAAAAGAAAAAGAAGATATTCTACCACTTTTTCGAAAGTAAAGTGAATATCAAAGTTGAATTGTCATTTGTCACACAGCAAGAAGTATTATGCCCCCCCCCCCAAACATCAAGAAGAAAACACGGAACTGATGGAAAAATGGAAGTAGATGTTAAAGTATAAGTGGTTTGAAGAGAAGAAAGCCGCCCCAGACGATACCTTACAGAAGAAGAAGAAGAAGAAAGGGCTGCCTGCCCTTCTGCCCCCCCCGACCCCCTGGGGGGAAACGGCAGCCACAGTATAAGATTAGAATTATGCGAACAAGATGATATGGGAAGACCGGGGCGATAGCAGCAATGGAAATTTTGTGGGTCGCAGATGTTGAACGCCCTTTGGGAGTAGTTTAGGACCTGTTTTTTTTTTTTTTGATGATTACTCCTGGTTTGCAGAGTGATCATTTTTACTTTCTACTGCAGGCTGAATATTGGAAGCTGGAAGTTAAAGTAGCATCAGTTGGGATATGTCTAAACAACCTTTCAACTTTTTTTTTTTTTACACTTTTAAAAGTAACATTCAATTTTATGAAATTTAAAAATTCAGAAACCTTATTTTAGTTAATGAAAAATTAAGTTATGAAGTAAGTTTCTGTCAAAATGTATAACTTCTGCTTCTGAATGTGTACCTTTCCTACTGCTGTAATGTAGAAAAAGATCTATTGTGGCTCCCTCTGCGTGACGGTATTTATACAGAGAATATAGTAAATGTCGTCTGTCAAGTGTACCTGGTAAAGTGTATGTGTGTGTGATGGTGAGAGGTATAGTTTGTGAGTACACGCTATACTCAGGTAGTTGCATACATCAACAACTAACTCTGTAGTCCCCTAGAATAGTGTGCATGTTTGGAGTTGTCAGTGTAGCTGTTGTCAGGCTGGGATATCCACAGAGGGACGTCAAAATCTCTGAAGAAGTGGCGCTTAGGTTCTCTTCTTCCTAAACGGGGGGGTTGGATTTCCTGAGCAGAAAATTGTTTAATATTTAGATCTATAAATCTATAAACTTTATGAATACCGGAAATTACGACTTTCTCAACAGTTTTTTCTTCAGTTTTCTGCGATTTTCTCCATGAAGACACCTGGTGGTCAAACTTGTATACAAACTATAAATACAGAAACCTATCACTTTTGTTTGAAAATTATATCCGAGAAAATTCATCTAAGAGGCGTTTTGCGGGTGAGATGAGGTTGTGCGCTTCTCAGAAAACATTGTTTTATTAAATTTAGATTCCCCTATTCATCTAGTATTGAAAACAGCTGAAGCAAAATAACTTTGAAGAAAATAGAAGTTTTAAGTGAATTGAATTGTACCTTAGTTTGTAGTAAGAATTGTAGGTTTAAGGTTTGAGGGAAATTATTCAATAAGAACTATGTAAATTGCAGTAAGAAAATATTATCGTGTTTCACACCAGACAATTTCTTTTGCTCTTAGTAACAGGATGTACTGCGATCGAGGGTGTTTCGAAATTGAGTTTTCACCGGAAATAACATATTTTGAGGTCCCCTGAGTGAAAAAAATGTTTTTACCAAATGGTCTGTGTGTGTGTGTAAATGGTCAGCATAACTCAAAAATCGCAGAAAGTTCAAACTTTCTGAATAGTTACTTTTTTATTAAATGGATTTTTCAGTTTTTGCAATTTTTCCGATAGCAGCTTCCAAAATATTCATTAAACTACACATACAAAGAGCTACAACTTTTATTTGAAACATTGCTCCGGGAAAATTCATTTAAGGGGATTTTTGTGATTGGAATGGGGGGTTATGTTTTCCTCTAATGTGCTATTTTAGTTTATTACATAATCTACCATTTCTTAATATTAATTAAAATAGAAAATGTTGCCAAAATTCAGAGTTTGAAGAAAATCAATTGGCCGGTTTGAACACATTTTTCAGTTGTCTACGATTTCCTCCATAAAAACACGGACGGGTTTCATTAAATTTGTTTTATTAACTACGTATACAGGAACCTATCACTTTTGATGAAATTTTTTCCCGAGGAAGTTTATTTAATGAAGTTTTGTGGAAGAGGGGAGAATAAGTTTTGCTCCAATTAGATGCTCCATTAAGATGCTGCCATAGAAAACAAAATTGAAGACAAATAAATTTAGTAAAAATTATGTTTGAAGAAACGATTTGTCACTTAAATCTGTGTAAACTACAATAAGACAAAGTCGTATGAGTGTTTCATACGAGATTTAATTACTTAATTATTTATATTCAAGTATAAATTAAAAACGTTAATACGACGTTCAGATATTATAAAATCGGACAATTCTTGGCTTTTTTTATCTCTTATTAGAGGAATGAAAAATAACGAGCTATCTCTCTTTTCTTCCATACTCTGTCTATCTACTCTTGTTTAAGGAGATAATCGAGTATATAAAGCGTAACAAGACAGATGTAGTTGTTGTGGCAAAAATCAATAATTCTTTTTAATAACAAACCCACAATATCAGATTACTTGGAGAATAGAAATAAAAGAAAACGCCATGATAATCTTGTTTGGTCGGTGTCTCGGGGCCGCCTGCTATCACGCTCTCTCACTGAGCCACACAAAAATAATCCTCCACAGATAGTACACGGCAAACAACAGCAGCAGCAGCAGCGCAGAAGAAGAACCGGCGGCCGTAGTAGTAACCAAGCAGTTCCCCTCACACCGAGTGCCTATCTGGTACTGGCAGAGGAATTATGTCTTATATAATCCTCACCAGTTATAGTGAAGATTCATTAGATCGCATATTTTATTTCATTAAATACTTGGCAAGAATTAAAACGAAGTAATAAAAAAAAAAAAAAAAAATGACCAATTCTACAATGTGTGTTCCTCTGCTACTTCTACTTCCTCTTTTCTGCTATTTACTTTGTTGCTCTTCTTTTCTGCGCAGAGCATTAACGTCGAAATCAGTAAAGTTAGATGAAATTTGTGTTTGTGTGTGTGTGTGTCAACAAAATATTTCAAAAACGAAAATTCGTAGGAAGCTCAAACTTTGTATTCTTTTTAAGTACTACCTCCGCATTAGACACCAAGATTTTCGGCGAACTCTATCAACTGGAAGTGCGACTTTACATAGCGTTACGTTTTCGTGTAAAGTACCACTTCAGTATATTATTTGGTTTTACCAACTACATAATATCAGTAGACATTAGAAACATTGATGGAATTGCAAATTTGAAGAAAATCGGTTAACCGGAAGTGCATTTTTACAGAATAATTTTTCGAGTGTTTTAAGATTTTCTCGAAAATGGTTTCAGCGATTTTCTTTAAACTTGGAATGCTTGCTGTATAGATAGAAACCTATCACTTTTATTTGAATCATTTTTCTGAAAAAATTTGATTTTAGAGGTGTAGCAGTTAGTTTGAATTTAATTTGCATTTAAATTTCTTGGTTTTGATATAGAACGCTCTACAAGGCCTGTTAGGTATACCAAGTAAAATCGCACTACCGTTTTTATGGTCAGCCAAATTAAACAGGGTTTTAAAGAAAATTTATTGGTTAAATTGTATTAATTAGTTAGTGTAAGGGGAATGTTTCCAAAGGGTGTGAATGTTTCACACCAGATTTTTATCAGATATTTTATTCACTCACACAAACACGCAGTGAAAGATCTTTCTCTAAAAACATATTTCTCTTTACATGGAGCCTGGGAACATATCTCGTATATATATCTGGTGAAAATTCTGTATCGAAATTTTGACACGTCACCCTCCTTTTATAGTATTAAGAAAGGTAAAAAAAATAAATAAATAAATAAAAAATAAAAAAACTATTTATATGTATAGTTTACAATGATAAATTATATTAACAGTGGTGCCACTGCAGCACGATGAATAATAATATTCTCTAACCTTATTATTGTTGTTATGGTAGCCCTTGTTGCTGTATGCTCTCTGCCATTATTATCATGTCCTTTTGTCCGGTTTTTCTTTCCTTCTTTCTTCTCCTTTAGTCCAGTTAGCTTTCTTCTTTGTTAATAAATAAGTGATGCTTTTGTTAGCACGTGGCTTCTTTACAACTATTCATATATTTATATATATATTTTCTATTATAGTTGAATAAATCTGTTTATTATTACAATCTAATGGAAGAGGAATTTTTAACGCAAAATCAGAGCTAATATTATTATTATTATCATTTCTAATACAGTAGTCACTTGCAGTAGGATATTTGTAAACCTTTACTTCAGCCTAAAACGATCTCACGTCTGACTAAAACACCCGGAACTGACGAATTCCATATCTCCTCTCTGCTGTATATTTCTTTTAAGAGAAACATTTTTTTTTTTTAATTATAACTTGGTGGTAAATTTTGTCATTTCTGTTTTAACACAGTCAGGAAAATCTTGTGAATGTTGCACAATTTTACTTCACCGAATTTAATATTTATGTGAATCTTCGGCTTTCACTTTTATAGCTGATGTTGACCATCCATGTGAGGCAGCACAATTTTTGAAATAATTGTCTTCAATCTTATTCTCGATCGTTCCTTATTAATTATTTGATGATGTTTTCCTCAATTTTTTTATGTAAACTTCATCGAGAAAGAAGAATCACATACATTAATAGTATATACTTCTAGTTTGTAAACTAATTTTTTCTTATACAAACATAGTTGGTTACTGTAAAAACAACTAATATAAACTTCATCAGCTCATATTCTCCTTCTTCTATTAAAAATAGTTGATATATTTTCAGACAAAAAGTAGCTTTCAGTAAGAAATTGTCAGAGTCTTGAAAAAGGATGTTTGTGCTGGCTTTTGGCCTGTTCATTGCGTCGTGTTAATTTCTGGACAGGCGATGGCGACTAGCGTGGTCATATGGTTCTTCTAACAGATATCCAGGAGGCACTTGAGAAAAAATTGCGATCACAACCCCTCACCCAATCAGATAATTTACATGCAATATAGGCTCGTGGGATGAGTTGGAAATATAGGCTACCTTCTGCCATGTTCCTCTGTTGTATTCGGAATCCTGATCCTGAAGTACAGAACATAAAAAAAATACATCAAAGTGTTTGAAATAATTTTAACATTTTATAGAGATTCGGATTTTATTTGCTTCAATAAGTATCATATATCTTACACTTGAAGACATCTGGAATTGGGAATGACATTTTCTAATCTCTTTTCTGCCGCCCAAATCATCTAAGTGGTAATTTTTTTAGCGGTGTGGGGAGTGGTAAAAACCGATCGAAGGGGTAGTTTACTGTTTTATTATTAGAGGGCAGAAGTGCGCCTGCTGTAAGTGACAAATGTGTTAGGTCGTTCTGTGTGTTGTTTGTAGTTAGTTTTTTATATTTTCTTTCTTTCTCCATCATCTTCTACAACTATCAAATACACATCACAGAGGCCGTGGCAATATCGATACAGCATCATACTCTACTAGCGTACTGAATACAGCTCTCTCTCACACCCTCAATTCAACACTTCAAACTTACTAATACGAACAATCGAAAAGGCCGTGGCTTGTTGCGGCAGGTTTCAACACTGTTATATATACCATTGAGTTTGACTGTTCAGTTTGTCATCCAGAATATTTCTTGCTGATGATCATGGTGGCACGTGTCATATAAACTTTTCTTTTTTTTTACAAGACTCCAACTTCCCAAACCATACTACAGTTTAGTAGGAAGATTGATGACAAATATGTAATATTCTTTTAGAGTTTATATTGTATAAAATCAGCTGTATTGTGTGTTATTTTTATTTCACTCTTCACAATTGTTTTTTTTTCCTCAACCAGAATGGCTTATTCTTGAAAACAGCTCCACCATTTTATTTAAACTTTGTACACCTACTGTACACATTTAGTTTAGGTCAATCATTTTTATTTGAAACATTTGGGGGCAGAGGGAGCTGTAAAATTGATTGATTTTGGTTCTAGGAAAGAGGTTATCCTTCCAGAATACCTTCAATATAAACCTATTCCCCATCATTTAGGCGGATTTTCCGTTCCATGTGTATTTTATTTTACGCGGATGAAAATAGTTTAAATAGAATCTGCTTTACTGCCAGAAAAATGGAATTCCTTGTTATCAGGTGGCCAAGTTTTTTTTTAGTTCCTCTTACTGCTGGTAAGAGGAAGTAAGTATTGAGATCTTGTTAAATTTCCGAAATTGAGTTTTCACCGAAAATACGTTTTTTTTCGGCTGAAAAAAAATTGCTTTAGTGAATAGTCTGCATGCAATACGAGTGAACAAAATATCTCAAAAATTTGAAATCCAAAGGTTCAAACTTGATTTCTCGTTCATTTACCATCATCGTTCCAATGCTAAACAACAGGACACCTTACTGATATATTTCTTTCTTTTCAGTTTTTCGCGTAAAGCTTTTCTAAAAACGTCTGATACTAACTTCAAATAAAAGCTTAGCATTATTACTTTGAACATTTTTTTCTGGTAAATGGATGTTTGGAGTGTTTTGGAGAGAGGATTTTTGGTAGAAAATGATCTCAGACTTTCCGAATGTTCTTTAAAATTTTAACGTCTCAGTGGTTAATTGGGCTGGCCGTAAAAATGGTGGTGGGGATTTTACTTGTATACTGAGCAGTCTCAGTGGAACTCTCTATGTTAAAACCGAGAAACTATGTGCAGAAAAATGTTCCAAATAAAAGTGATAGATATACATGCAGTAGATAGTATACGAAGTTTTCAGAAATCACGAAAAACTGAAAAAAAAAAAAATTACTATTCAGGAGATCCTAAAATATATATTTCTTGTGAAAAATCAATGTCGAAAATCTGGCACGATCGCAATACCAAATTTAAGAGGTACGAAATTTAAGAGGTTTTACTAACTTTGCAGGAGGTACGGATTCTAAGGACGCTAAGATGTTTTTGGGAACTGAATCTAGTAAAATTTGCTACTTCTTCCTGGCAGATATTGCAATCAGAACTGGAACGTCCAATAAGACAAAATCGTTTTAATTATATCACACCAGATTCCACCACCCCCCTCCCTGTTTATAGTCGATATTAAAGTACCATATTGATTTATATTCAATCTCCTTTCCAGTTTTATTAAACTCATTTCCAAAACAATGACAAGGCTCTTCAATACAGCATCCATTTAAGAATCTGTCCTGCCACATACCCCACCCCGGGGCGGTTCGTCATCGTCAATCGATTTATTTTCTTTTCTTTTATTATCTTACGAAATCTGAATCATATTTATTATTCAATCGAATTGAATAATGATTATTGATAAAGAGAACTTTGTATTTTTTTATTTTACATCTAAAATTGGTTAACTTGTTGTTTATTACGTTAGTTTTCCTTTTCAATTAAATTTTACTGCTCTTATCACCAGAATGCACTCCCTCTTTAGACCAATTCTTTATGCATTAGATATATAATTCTTGGTCTATATGCATTCTCTTTAAAAAAGAAACAAAATACATTTAGAATGTTTTATTCAGTATATTCCACTCGAGAAGACAGCAGTCACTTTTGCATTATTTCCCCGTCTTATTTCAGTTGTGTGTGTGTGTGTATTTGTCTGTTTGTGTATGTGTGTGTTTATCTCTAATGACATTCAATATTATCTCACCCATTCTCTCTTCTCTCTCTACACCCCACTGGCTCTTTGTTGCACACGCATACATTACTATATTATTTGTCTCTCTCGATCTTTGTCTGTCTGTTTGTTCGTTTGACCGTGATGATATTAAACGACATTACCATCCCGACCGTATACAATATCATTTGCATGTCAACTGAATTTGAAACACTATTTGCTTAAGAGCAAGCTACATGGTGGGGGGGAGGGAAGTAGAAAAGAGGAGATTTGCTTAAGCAGAAAATTTCCTCAGCCTTGATTTTTGTTTTTTTGTTTTGTTTACTTTTATTTTCTTCCCCGCCGCCGCCATTTCATGCCATTTATTATTAGTTTACTGTTACAGTTAATCCCGGCCTTCATTAGGATGGTTTTATAAATTGTTCTTTATATTTGTTTTATCCTTAACCTTCGCTAGTTGCTAAGACAATAAAAATACTAGTTGCAACAAGAGAAAAAAAATGGGAAGCTATAGTTAGAATTGCTCCTGGTAGCGGAGGCCAGAACTATACTGCGATTGGAAAAGCACCTGTTGGCCACTTGCCTCACAATAAAGATGGCTGCCTCACAGGGTTTAGAGCATCATAGGCTGTTGCGCCACAGATTTACGTTTTTAACACAGTGACACCGTTTTTTTCAGTGCGAGGAATTTTCTTCTTTCTTGGCAGATGTTTCTATGACCAGTTTTCTTCGGTCCCAAATTCCTTGAGAATCTTTTTTTTCCACTGTTCCCTCATGATTACAGGCTTGCCTTTTTAACATTATTTTAGTAGGGATCTTTTCTTGAACTCCAACTTTGGAAAGAACCGACTCCGAGTGAAGTTGATGTCTCCTACAATTATTTTCGCAATTTAATCGTAGCTGCTATCATTTTGTTCTTCTGATTTGCTAATGAAGATATCTCAAGATTGCTAATGCAGATATCAGTGTTATTTAGAAAATACATAAATTTGTTTCTGGATGCCCGCAGGCATTGATTTTGTAGAGGAAGTAGCAATTGGGAAAAATGAATTTGGAAAAATAGTTTAGTGAATTTTGACAATATTTTAAGTGAAATAATTTTGGAAAATAAATAGTGAATTTACCTTCAAAAATAGTGTAATTTAGAGCCAGGTACTATAATTTAAGGTCAGTGCTATTGAAGAGACAAAGGGTCAAGAAACAGTTAGGGTAAGACAATATACTCCCACCAGACATCCAGCATTATTTGAAAGGATTTGCACAGTCTAAATTCTGCACTCAACCAGACCAGTCTGAATTAGGCATTCAGCTAGAACCTTGTATCAGGAATCGCTCTCTTAGCATCAGTGCCAGTTATGAGAGTTTAACATTTAATCTAGCTAAATAATTGATTTAATAAGCATATTGTTGTGATGTTGAAATGTAAATAAATTTCTTTAAAGATAATATATTTAATTTAATCTACCAGTGTTTTCTTATTTATTTCTTATTACTTCTCATCTCTTTAAACATACACATAAGCCCTTTACAAAACCGCTTGTGCTACACGCTACTACAAACTTACAACAACACATCATCGCACCAAATACATTTCAAATTCCTTAAAAACGAAACATCATAGAAAGCTAAAACTTGATATTCCATTCAATTATCATCAATGTATGTGCCACGAAACTATCGGTCAACAGGAAGTTTGATCGATTGAAAAGTTTGTTTTTTTCGCAGTTTTACGCAATTTTATTGAAACAATGGCTTAAACGATTTTTCATAAAACCTTGCCCCCCCCCCCCACTAATAGACACATTAGGAAGGTGTATCTAACAATTTAATTAAAAACATTTTTTTTTCTCCAGAAAATTCAAATTTTGAGATTCTTTGTATTTAGATTGTATGAAGAGTTAATCGAGTAGCTGTAAAAATATTAATCGATATTGTATATTCTGCTGTCCGGTTAGCATAATGGTTTGGCAAAATGGAACCTCTTTGAATGAATTGAGCGTAAATTAGTTAAATTTTGTTTGTTTTTTTTATTCTTTTTTATTGTTAAATATCGAGTTTTATATACGTTGTCAATGCTACGGTTTGACCGGTTTGATCTGTTTGTCTTTTTTTTATGCCTATATCCAACAATTAGGAAGTGAAACAACGAATTATTTTTTTTTAATTACTTCTTTGAACAGATAAATATAGGTAGCCGTGGCACTAGATACTGTAACAACACACAACACAGCTGGTATATAAAAATAAAAAAATAATCGATATAATACCCATAGTTAGATCGCCTTTTTTTTTTAAATTGTTTGTACTTTCATTTATTACTAATCTGGCGCCCTATACACTAGTCTACATCCAACTAAACTAGACCTAACACTAATAAACAGAACTCATTGTGCTATATATATGTTTGTTTTCTTGTTTAGTATTTATAATGTATACATTGTTTATGTATTAAGCTTTATGTACATATACATATATGTATGTATGTTTCTGGGAAGGAAGAAGGGTGTTTTGTTTTCATTTTACATACATATATGTATATATATAAGTAAATATAGTGTAACAATCTAAATTTTTGGAGTTTGTATAAGTAAGAACAACTTCTGATTAGGAACCAACGAGTATGTGTGGTTGTATAAGGGATGTAACTTTTCCCAAAGCAATAATATACATATATACAAAACCGCCTAAAGAAAACGGAAACCTTATTATACACACACACACACACACACACACACATATCCACTTCGTGTTGTATTTTCTCCACATTCAATTAAACCCATACTTTGGGTTCTTGGCATTTTCCATTCTGCCTCGGTTTCCTTTACAGCTCCGCTCCTCCCCCCCACACCAAATGCTTTATACAATTTTCCTTTTCTCTTGTAACTAAAGTGGAATATTGTTTTATCAGAGCCTTCTTACATTTGTTTTCTACACATCACAAATCTTTTACTAATAAGTATTAAGATAAACGAAGACTACTGGGGTTATTCCACTTTCCCATCCGCTGGGTTTGGTGGCGGGGCGGTTTCTTTGATGTTTCGCTTCAATCTCGGCACTCCCACTCTATACTAACTTTAGATGAACATAGTAGTAGACAAATCACAAAACTTCTTTTTGCCCTATACCATAGATTTCCGTGCTTCCTTTCCATCTTTCGTTCCTCAAATAAGAGAAAGTAAAAATACGGTCCATTTGAATGAAGGAGAGCGATTTTGTGAAAAAATGGTGTCATGTGCCCCCTCCCGAATCTAAATACAAGCGAGAGAGAATTGAGTGGAAACAATTGGAAGCCGGAAAAAAGTGTGCTAACTATATTGTGGAATTTAAAAGTTCCATTTTTCCTTGAAAATAGACTGAACCGTGCGATCCTGATAAGTGACGTCATTAGTACAAGGAAGCAGTGATGTTCCAGGACATTCGTTCACATTATACTGCGTAATCAACCTTGAAACTAATAATTAAAAAAATCTGGTTTTAAATATCCATACGATTTCTCTTAGCCCTCTTAATTTGGGTAATAATGTAGTTTCCAGTAAAAACTCAAAAAATTTAACCCGATTGTATTATTTCTTCCTATTAAGTGTGAGACAAACTAAAAAAGGGTGGGAAATAAGCTGAGAAGTTCTGGTACATCCGTCTTAGATCTCTTTGTATTGTGTCCTCTGAAGGCGTTAGTACAGCTCTAAGGCGTTAGTACGAGGTGGCAATTTTCACAAAGAAGTGAAAATCTATGTGCAAAACTAGTTCAAACTTGAAAGAAAAATAGGTAAAAATTGTGAGATTTGTGGGTAATAATTTGTCCGTTTAGTAAGTGACTGACCCACAGGCCCATCATTTCTTTTTGCTCTATCATCAAATATTAACTTTTTTTTCAACGAAAATGGGTGTAGGATAACTGGGTACTATATACAATAGAAAGGGATTACTGTATCAAATCGGGGACCTTAAAGCCTTTCTCAACTTCTTACTATCGATAATATAGGAAAAAATGAATTCATAGAATGCAGAGAAAGAGCAAGACGGGCCAGTTCTTCTTTTCTTTAGGGCATTTTTATTCAAATTTATGTCTCATAAGGAAAGGAAAAAGCGGATCATAGGAATGAATCTGACTAAATTCCTTTTGATGGGGGTGGTGGTACAGTCCTGAAGGAATGGTATTATATGTAATTTGTACTCGTTATTATTCTTGTAAAGTCTTAAAGTGGGAATAAAGTAGGGAATATTTATGATAAAGAAAGAAGCAAAAGAATATGCCTAGATTTCTTTTTTCTTCTTCATCTTCTTCTGGTGTAGAAATATGTTTAGAGGGTTACTATGGGTTTTCCTCGATTGTTAGCTCCGAACGTCTAAGGATTAGCAATGGTTATCCTCTATTGTAACACTGTCGTGTCGTTCTTATTCATCCACCCAACCAAAGCCTTGAAGGCTTTACTACTGGAGGGTAACAAGAGGGTAAAATAATAATAATAAAGAAAGACTTCTTCCTTTACTTCTTTTCCTTAGTTACTACCCCCTACAGAAAATAACCAATCTCCCTTCCATAGAGTTTTCTAGGGTGGGGACTAGAAAGAGAAACGGCAGAAGAATATTGGGGTCATTTCATCGCGAAGGGGGGCAATATGAAAATATATGAATATTGGTTTTTCATGTCGGTTGAAGGTTACTACTTGCCAGGAGAGTGTGTCTGTCTGTACAATGCACATTCGAGTAGAATCGGCAAAAAAAAGCGGGGTGAAGTGCAAGACAAAGTGTTTTCCGAAGGCCAACCCTCTTTTATTTTCTTTCATAAGATAATTTCATGGCCCTGCTAGGGAAATGGTATTTGCTAGGGAAATACCCAAAGAGTTCGAACTGGTCTCAAACTACTCAGCCTACCCCCCCCCACTTCTCCAAGAAAATAAAAATCTAATGTGACAATCACACGACTTGCTTTTACTGCGGTCCACGGGTATTTTTACTGGAAATTTAGTTCCCTTGTCTCTCACTATGAAATGAAACAGTAAACTGTACTGTTACAGCATTATAGCAGAAAACATACTGTCCTCCCAGTACCCCCAAAAAATCTATTTCCCTAGAAAATTGTTTCAAATAATAGTGATAGGCCTATAAGTGTATATAATTAACGAAGCTTTTTTGAAAATAGAGACATTTTTAAGAAAATTGCGAAAACCTATTAAAAAAAAATAATAATAAAGTCGTTCTGTTCAAAGCATTCGAGTCGGAAGCGAAAATGATATCTAGGCAGAATACAAGTATGAGCTCGCTGTGTACTTTTCCAGTCAATTTCGAAATTTGATGCGACCGTAATACTTCCTCTTAACAGCAGTAAGAGGAAGTAAAAAAGTAAATAAAAAGGAAAAAAAGGAAAATTTGCAAAAACCACTATATAAATCTTTGCAGTGATAAATCATTTCATTTTCTGGCAGTATCTACTTGATTTTAAAGGACAAATAGCTAGGTATTTTGAGATTCATGAAACAAACCAACACAGCAATAAAAAATAAATGGATATAAATGATAAAGAAATTTTCATTATTCTCTGCAAAATTATCGGGATAAAGGAAAATTTTGAAAATTATGTTTAGTAATTGCAATATAGTAATTTGCGGCCCGGCAAATCAACTTTGTATTGTATGAAAAGTGGCCCCAAACTTGATGGTTTAACACCCAGTTGTTAATGTTTATCTGACCACAAAAATTATGATTATGGTAAAACCATAAAGTGTCAAAGACCCATTGTCCATGTCTGTCCAGAGAGTCTCAGTTATATATCAGCGCATGCGTTTTCAGTGTAATTAAACAAAAGAGAAAGGAAATATGACACTTTTTTGCAGCAAGGGGTTTGGCTGAACGGAAGAAGTGAAAGCTCGGGAAAGATGGGGAGTGGATTGTTTTTCTTTTTTGGTGGGAGGAACTAACGGCGGGGAAAATGAAATTGGAAACTCCCTTTTTTCCAGCCGGAAATCCATCATCCAGTAAAGTTCCCTTGTAAGGGTGGTGAGGAAAGAGTTAAAAGTATCCATATGAAGATGAAAAACAAAGTAAAAGAGACGGGTTAAGTCGTAGAGTTTGTTGAGTTTCACTGAACTTGTGTGTGTGTGTGTGTGTATGTGTTTTTTGTTTGACTGTGAGTCAGGGTAAGATATTTCCCCAGTAGAACCGTAAAAAAAGAAAGGAAGAGTTTTTTGGCCGCGCGTATGAACAACAGCTGGAAGAAACTCGTGAAAGGGTAGACAACAACAGTTCGGTACGGTGGGTAGAGTTATTTAATAAGGATGGCAGCATTGAGCAGCATGCGACTCGTTCTAATTATTTACTAATTACTGGATATTATGAAGTGTACGGTTTTACGTGAAGGCTGGCTGGAGAAGAATGCATACTGGAGAAAGCTTTACCAACAATCTCTTTTTCTCTGTCTGTCCGTCTGTCTCTCTCAATATCTCTGTTCTCCAGTGCCTCTTTCTCTTTTGCTTTAAAACATGGTGATGAGGAGAAAGATGAGGGTTTGGGATTGCTATTGACAGCACGAAATATGAGGAGGGGAACGGTTATAGAGGTTATAGAACCTGAAAATGATTCAATATTAAAAAAAAACCCTAGTGTGAAACGTTCACACCACATTCTCATCTACATACCTACACTGTGGCGTTACAGTTCATCTCAGAGTCCTGAACTCCACCAGATGTTTTTCTGCCTTCTGTGGGTATCGTAGCTAGTAATATTTTTTTCTAAGGTACGATTGCTGGCCCCCAATCTCGAGAACCTTCACAGTGATTTTAGGGAATTCAACCCATAGACTAGCTGACTTCTCACAATAGAACCTTGTCTGTCCAGCAGGTCTCGACGAATGGACGTTGCCGTTAGCCTGCTAATGACATGGTTCTTCAGTCATTACCCCAGATGTGTGGCCTGTTTCCGACACACACTATCCTGACACAGTTCTAATACCAAGTTCCCCCCCCCAGCACTGCCAGCAGGGTTGGACGCCGGCAGTGGCGTCAAGATCCCTGAAGAACTAGCTAGTCTATTTCTCCCTAAGGTTCTTGCTTTTCCTGCAATTCATATTTGTGCTAAGTGACAAATTTTCTTCCAAGTCCGAAGTTTTACCAGATATTTAGTTGTCTTCAACGTTGTACCCAGAGCCTTTCTAAAAATCAGTATTCTTGGAAGAAGTTTTCACAATGGTCTTTAATATCACGAAATCTGGGGAAAAAACTAAACCCGCACTTGTGTTTTTTTTTTTTTTTTTACCGAAAGTTTCAGATTCCATGGTACATCATGTTTGCGTTCCTTATTTTTTTGAAGTTTGGGGTATTTTGTTCACAGACATATACACTTACAAACTTTCAAATATGTGACTGCGCTGAAAATTGAATTTCGAAAATTTGAAGCAACCTCAATACTTCCTCTTACAAAAGTAAGAGAAAGTAAACAAAATCAAAAAACATTTCTGTTTATAATCTTGAAGCATTCGTTAAATACTGAAGAGAAAGTCGCTTGCTCATTTGATCGCCTCAAATAGAACTTAGAAGAAACCTAGTATTTCCGGTTAACTGATTTGCTTAGCAGTGAAACGACGTTGTCACAAGTTGCACTGTTTGCAGTTACCTTTAGAATCATGCAAAAAAGATTTTTTTATAAAAAACAAATCAGTAAATTCTTATTTCCGGTTGACCAAAGCTTCCGTGTTTTTTTTCCAATATTGATATCTGAACGTAATATAAAAATTGAACTTCCTGCAATATTGTAGGACAAACACATATACACACACACACACGACGGAACACTGTATTCCAAAAAATATTTGTTTCGTATTCAGCAGACCATTGAACTGTATTTCCGCTAAAAACGAATTTTGGAATCGCAGTACTTGTAAACAGTAAGAGAATGTAATAAAAGCGGTTTTTAAGAACCTCTGATTCATATTAAATCCTTGCGGTATCCCACTGGATAATCCTTCTATGTTTCTTTCCCTAGCTGGTTCCCTCTTCCTTGATTCGATGAAGCCCTTTTAGTTTCCGGCCACCAAAGGGGGGGATATTAGAAAAGCTCTCTCCCTCTCTCTCTCTCTCTCTCTCTTCCGCTCTCCTTCTCTCTCTAGAACTGGTTTACTTTGGAATTTATAATTTTGTTCATTTTCTTTTCACATCCCTTTCTCACAGTGTACCAGTTACTCCAGTCCATACTCCAAGACATTGATTAATTTTTTTTTAAAACTGGCCTTACTAAACTTTGTTTTGATAATACCGGATAGTCTTTCTTTTAGTATTTCAGTTCCTATTCTGTTGTTGGATATGACGATATATGACTGGCTATCTTCAACGTAAAACGGACTTACTACACAGAACAATTAAAAGCCTTCAAGTTCCTTTGCCGACATTGCTATTCAAACAGACATACTATAACGATTACATGAAGGAGTAGTCCCTTATTACTGTTTACTTTTCTTCTTTAGTCTAGATTGTAACCCAGGAAAGAAAGCAACCCTTGTCCATTTTTAAATCACTGTCGAGTTGTGTACACCCCTTCTTTCTCAACCACACATACAAACACAGACAGGCACAACCGGATTCATTTAGTTTTTGGGTCCAACGAAACCATACAGTCCACTACCTCCGAACCTATCTTCGTGGACAACACCAAGTCGTAAATCGTCCTGTTATCCCCTTCCAGAATTTCTTCTTCTTCCTACTCCTCTTCATTCTCATCCTCCTTTATTTCCACTTTTATTACTATGTACACGTCATCCTTTCCTTTCATCCAGTTCTTTTTCTCTCTCTCTCTCGCCCACCCTCTTTCTGTCTACATTTCTCTTTTCTTCTCATATTGCTTTCATTTAGTTCTTCACCTCCTGCTGTTTTCTTTATAATCTCTTTCATTGTTTCATATCGTTTTTAGTAGACTGCTGGACATTCATCCAAGCTGTATATAATCTCGCTGCCACAATATTCTCACCACCCTCTAACCACGAACTCAGCAGACAAGTAGTAAATTATTAGTTTTACTATTATGACTTTTAATAATTAAAAACTTATGTTTTTAGTGGTCATTTTTGCGATTTCCCTATTTCCTGGCTCCTACATATTGAAGTACTTAGCTTTCCTGATGGCATATGGTGTCTGATTCCAGTTATTCCACAATTGACAATTCTCAAATCATTTTAAGTCCAAACAGTTCACATAATTATTATATTATTACTTTCTGAGCATTTCATTTATTAGCAATATTACATATGAGAATGCTGGGTAAGAATCATGAACTCTTTTCTTTCTCCTACAGTTATCCGATAAAGTATTTTGAGCGTATCAACTTTTCGAAATTGAGTTTCCACATATGTTTTGAGGCTCCTTGAATGCGGAAAAAATGTTGTTGTAGGTGTTTTGTGACGTATCGTATGAACAAAATATCTCAAAAAGGAAAAATTGCGGAAAATTGAAATTTCTTGTTCCGTTTAGATTACATCATCGCATTCGACGTGAAGATCAGTATTCATCAGTCAAAGTGTGAACTGTTTAAAAAAACAGATCCAGATAATATGTTCTTTAAACTTCGAGAGGTAACTGTACATATATACTGTACATATGTACGTATGTGATTCCTTTCTGTTAGTATACTGAGAGAGGAAGTATTGCGATCGTGTCAAATTATCAATACCTATTGAGTTTTCACCGGAAATACATGCTTTGATGTCCCCTGAGTCCGAAAAAGTGATTTTTAGAAATTGGTGTGTGTGCACGGTTAGCATATGGAAAATCGCAGGATGTTCATACTTCAAGTGCTGTCAGTGGACTTGACAATAAGGGTTTGCACAAAATCAGTCAACCAGAAGTACTACTTTATCGTTTGGATTTTTCAATTTGTAGTTGGAGTTTTCTCAAAAACAGATGCAATGATTTTCTTTAAACTTTATATATCAATACACAAACATATAATGAGCTACAACTATTATTTGCAAGAATTTCTCTGGGAAAATGCATTTAAAGTGACTTTGATAGAAGGTTGGAGTCATATTTTCCTTTAGAGTGCTATTTTAGTTTATTACACAATTCTATAATCAAAATAATATTGATTATAATTAAATATGTTGACAAAATTCCAAGTTGGAAGAACACCGTTTGACCGGATTTGCGTTTTCACTGACAGTTTTTTTCGTTTTCTGCTATTTTTTTTGTAAAACGACTCCAAAGTTTTTCTATGAACTATTTGTGAACTACACATACAAAGAGCTACAAATTTTGTATACCAATATTTCTCCGGGAAAAGTCATTGAGTGGGGTTATGTTTTCCTCTAAAGAGCTATCTCAGTTGATTATACAGTTCTATCATCTAAATAATATTAATTAAAATTAAATATGATGTCAAAATTTCTGAAGAAAATCGGTAAACCGGAAGTACGTTTTTACTGAACATTTTTTTTTAATT
>JAAEAF010002670.1:0-55313 GCA_011037195.1 Triatoma infestans | reverse complement strand
AATCATAATTTATTAGATCTTATAAAATAATACTTTAATATAGTAAAAAACAATTATAATTTATATATTTCTTTATATTTATTTACATTACTTTCTAGCTATTTTAATAACACATTTCTTATACATTTTACTAATATCTACGTAAAACAATTATAATTTATACATTTCTCATGATTTATTATATCTTATAGAAATAACACATTATGATAAAATAATATTTTAATATAGCAAAAAAAACAATTATAATTTATACATTTCTTTATATTCATATACATTACTTTCTAGCTATTTTAAATACATTTTACTAATATCTACGTACTAAACCATTCAATGGTGTATATTCCATAAGCGTATCATGAATTATTAAACAAAAAGCATTTGTTTTTTGTGGAATTGGTCTATTAGTTTCAATGTGTATGTGAATGTCAACTACAGATGTATTTAACCTATCCGGCTGTCTTGCACAATTAATTACCACAAAGAGTGTTTGAGCAAATCCTTTTCTGTCAAATAACGACTCGATTCTTGTCATTCCATAGTACTCTTGACGAAATCTAACATATTCTTCAAATAATGGTGAAATTTTACCCTCTTCAAAATTTAACTGAAGATCATTGTAGGGATACTTGTAATCGTTCAAATAAAGTTTAACGTTTCGTAGATCAGCAGGATCGAAAATAGATTTGTTCTCTGCCATATTATCTTTTCTATCGGTTTGAAAGGCTAAAATCACATATCTTGGTTTGTTTAATTGATTTGATGTTTTCACATGCCAAGTGATTTTATTAGTTGTAGGTAAATTCGGATATTCATGTAATTCTAAGGATCTAAAAGCTAGCGGTATCGGCTTACCACTCTCGATAATCTTATAAATATGTAGTTTCGCCTGGTCTGATAGCTTAATATGTGGAATATTCCAAACAACTTTCTCCAATGTAATAGTACAATCCTTAGCCGTTTGTGCATCACTAACAAGGGCATCCAAATTACTTCTAGATCTTTTTAATATTAATTCTTGTTTCACATTTACCAATATTTTCTTAAAATCGTCAAAGAAATTTAATAGATATCTAAGTGGTAGACAAACGTTGAAACGCTGGTCTGCATTAACTATAGCTGATGCGTTAGCCTCATTTGGGTCAACAATTCCAGCATTTTCCAAAGCTCTAATTTGAGAGGGGAAAAAGCATGCATATATTTTCAATGTGCTAGCAATACCAACATTTCTAACACTATCAACTTCCACTGAATTAATTTCAAATCTAATTTCATCAAATAGAAATGCAAAAGCATTGTTTATTAGTTTGGCATAAGTAGCATTTTCAGCTGCGCCTTTCTCCAACTTGCCTTCGATGAACAGATAACTTTCACTTGGTAATGTGTACACATCAGTTTGGAACATGGTGATGCGAATTTCATCATTATTTGATAGGCCTGATGAGTTAAATGGCGTGTACGAATGATATTCATAGCTTTCAATATTGTCGTTGAAAGTAACCTCTTGATTAATGTTTAATATGTGATCCATATCTGTGCACTTTGTATCCTATCGATTTTAAAAACTTGACGTTGCTTATTGATAAAGGTCTACGTCGTTGTTGTTCACTTTCTGCTTTAGCACTGATTTTACTTTTTCCTTGTTTTGCTTTAAGTATACAATTATTGCCCAAAGAAGAAGAAAAAATGTTGTTAAAATAATACCCATTATCCTTCCTTTATATGTAGACAAATTGTAATTCTTTCCTTTCTGAAGGATATCAAACGTCCGGCTTGATCTACCAATCTTACACTGATATTGTCGATATAATTTGTATTAATGGGTAGGTAAATAACTGGTGATGGAGTTTCCACTATTTTATAACCTGGTGCCACTAATGGTGAAAATGTGTGTAAACTGTGACTTGGGTTTCCATTATTATATGATCCACTTACAATGTTACACTCAACAATGATCGCATTCACCGGATTTATATCTATAATATTGTTGGAGATGTGTGTTTTGTTCGGTGGTAAAATCACTTTATTGAACCCCAATAGTGCCCCAATACTGTGGGGTTGTGAAAAATCCACTTCAAATGTTGTTTTAAGCAAAGTCTTCAACGTATTGTGATTTGGCGTTAAATGCAACACAAGCGACTTATTTTTGTTCGACAACAGCGATCTAAGATATCTTTCAATAGCACCAATTTCATACGTACCAGTTGGTATTTCTATAACATATGATTTATTATCGAAATTGAAATGGAATTTATTGTTCACTCCAGTCTCCACATTGTTTGCACCTTGAGATTGCCTATTGATTTTGAAATGTTTGGTTAATAAAATCTGGCGCCCAACACTATCTTTTCTTTATACCTTACCTAATTATCATGAATTTCTTAATTTAATTAACTTTTCTTCTAAATAAATTATTGAACTCAAGAGTTTTGGGGTTACAATAATTAATTGGCGCAACAACGTGAAGCCCGAAACCCCTATAAATTCAATAAAATATTATTAAATAATTTATAACTTGAGCAAACAATAAGAAAGTAATAATAAAACCTGAATGGAAAATAATAGATAGGTATATGATAATAAATTCAACAAAATAAACATGGTTACACAAAAAAAGAGGTAAACAGTTTTTGTATGTATTTTAAAGATAAAGGTTCCAACAGTAGCATCTGTATTGTACTGGTTGTTTCGTATACATATTTTAGATGTATCTATTAGTTGGCTTATCGGCCAGGAAGTTTCCAAAAAACACCAAATAATTATTAAGTGTTTTTTATTTGAAGCCCGACGTTTCGGCAAACATTGTTTACCTTCTTCAGGGGTTATCTTAGAGTGAGAGAAGGTAAACCTTCTCCTGAAGAAGGTAAACAATGTTCGCCGAAACGTCGGGTTTCAAATAACACTTAAAAATTATTTGGTGTTTTCTTGGATACTTCCTGGCCGATAAGCCAACTAATAGATACATCTGATCATTTCTAACTGCCAACAATTACTACAACTTGATATACATACTTTACTTAAATAAAATTCATAGAACAAATACTTGTATCACTTTTATTACTATGGTTGAATATTAGTTAATTCAAAACTTTTAAATTTTCTGTATTCCACACAACGGATCATGCATCTTTTTTAAAATATTTTTACGTGTCAATTTTACTTGGTTGGTTTGTATTTAAATACTTTATTTACCAGTTTTATTTTACTTATTTTAATGACATGAACTAAAATCAACGAGAAATCGGATCAAATAGTTGCTATACACACTGTCTTTGATTTATTTAATTATTAAGCTGCCATATGGATGTCTAGTGGAGCATGATTGGTTGCTCTGTATGTTGTATGTAGCGCTGTTTGGACGTCAGATGTACAGCTACGATAAATTTAACTGTCCTATCTCATTTAGGAGAAAATAAAACTTCATTTGAATGATTTTTTTTTCAAATTAAATTCTCTAGAGAGAATTAAATAATAAGAAAATTTGGTAATTAAATTAGCGGGTTACTCATGAAATTTAGTCATAGAATTTACTTTGATCCAGCTGTTTAGCCAATGTGTAAACAACTCGCTATAATTTTGTGCTGTGTAAGTTACATTTTTGTTTAATTATTGGGACTTTATTGTGCCAGTTTTGACAATTTATTAATGGTTTTTCCTTACTTTTTAACAGTTATGAAAAGTAAGTAGTGAAACTTTAATTTATTTTTATTTTATTTGTAAAGCACCTAAATAACCTCTAAATACAATATATATATATATATATATTAAAAGGTGTTTATGGTCTTTGACATGGACCGTATCGACGACAAACAGGCCATTAGCTCGGACAACGAATCAATAGCATCTATTCCAAAGAAAAGAAGCAGCACCATTGTTAACTCGCCGCCAAAAACAAAGAAAAGGCAAACGAAATCAGCTAAAACGCTTGCACCTAAATCAATGAATGAAACAATTCTTACCGCATCTGGAACAAGTCCCCAAAACTCTAGGGCTCATCCAACAGACGTTACTGAAGCTCCTCCTGGAGTATTATCTTATAACCCATTCTCCCCTCTTGCGGTCTTAGACGAAGTGGAGGCTACATCTCAAACACCGCAGCGTGACCCTAAACCTCCCCCAATATATGTCAAAAATGTGATCAGATTTACCGATCTATGTGCCGCTTTATCTAATCTAGTGGGGAAAGATGGTTTTACAAGGCAAGAACTGCAGATCTAATAATCAACCCTACCTCTACAAACAGTTACCGAGAGATTATAAAGTTCTTGTCTGACAAGAAAGCAGACTATCACACATATCAACTCCAGAGCGATAAGGCATACAGAGTCGTAATAAGGTACCTACACCAATCAACACCAATAGAAATGATAAAAGACGAGCTAGCCGAACTGGGTCATACCGCACGCAACATAGCACCAGTCATTCATCCAGTTAGCAAGCACACGCTACCACTCTTCTTTGTCGATTTAGAGCCACGTTCTAACAACAAAGATATCTTTGAAGTGGAAGTTCTGATTTATTCCAAAATCAAAGTTGAGGAACCACATAAGCAACGCAGCATAATTCAATGTAAGCGCTGTCAAGATTATGGGCACTCTAAAAGTTATTGCCAACATCGACCACGATGTGTTAAATGTGCAGGCGATCATCTCACAAAAGACTGCGGAAAAGGATCTACAACACCTGCCACATGCGCTCTCTGCAATGGAAACCATCCTGCCAACTACAAAGGTTGCTTGGTACATCGAGAACTTCAAAGATCGAGGCGATCAGCTGCCGCACCTACTTATAACCATCCTTCACCAGTCAAGGTAGATGCTATTCGACCAACAACAGCTCAACAACAAGCGAATTGTCCTCCACTACTGCAACAGAGAAACAATGCTACTAGCAACAAGCTCTCTTATGCCCAGGTGACCTCGGGGCCATCTTCGCCTCAGCCACCCACTCATACCTCTTCTGAAGTTTCTTCTTTATTAACCTCCTTCCTATCAGATTTTAAAGCCCTCATAACTCCTCTGATATCACTTCTCACAAATGTAGTCAATAGTCTTCTCCCCCGCAATGCTCCTTAATGCCACTTATTCAACATTCCTTATCAATAATTCTCTGGAATGCCAACGGACTTATAAACCATAGACAAGAACTTGACATTCTACTACACGAGAAAAGAATCGACATTGCACTGATAACCGAGACACACTTAACAGACAGAGCTCATTTTAACATCGCTGACTACATTACTTACAGAACTGATCACCCGGACGGAACAGCTCATGGTGGCTCTGCTATACTTATAAGAAAATCATTATCTCACTTCTTAGTTCCATATAAGCCGACAATTTATTTACAACCTACAGTGATAACCCTGTTAAGTGAACCATTCCTATACACTATTGCAGCCGTGTACTGTCCTCCAAATCATGTCATCGACCAAAACCAATTCCTGTCCTTTTTTCAATCACTCGGTAGTCGGTTTATCAGCGGTGGCGATTATAACGCAAAACATCCTTTCTGGGGAAGCCGAGTTGCCAACCCAAGAGGACGCATTCTTTACAGAATTCTTACACAAACCAACTTTACTTTTATATCTCCATCACAACCTACTTATTGGCCAACTTCCTTAAACAAACGTCCCGACTTGCTAGACTTCTTTATTACTTCCAACATCACATCCATTTATACTGACATATACACAACCCCCGATCTTATCACACCCCTGTAATACTTGTACTTGACATTCATCCCAAAATTAATACTCCCAAACCAACTCTTATTACGGGCCAGTGGACTGGATGTTATTTAGACAACTCCTCGAACAAACACTAGAACTGAGTGTTCCACTTAAAACTGCTCAAGACTTAGACAAGAGTGTGGCATATTTGACAGGCTCAATCCAACAAAGCATCTGGCAAGCGACTTCATACAAACAGACTATTAGACAACCACTACCACATAACTTACCGATGGAAATAAGAGCCTTAATAACGCAAAAACGGAGAGCCAGATCACTTTGGCACCGTACAAGATATCCTTCACACAAACGTATTTTTAACGAACTTACAAACAAATTAAAAAATAAACTACGCAAATACTATAACGACCAATACGCAAAATATACAGAAACCTTGACAACTTGTGATAACTCTCTTTGGACAGCCACTAAGCGAATCTTAAAATATAAGAATATTCTCGCTCCCCTTAGACGAAATGACGGATCCTGGGCCAAATCTGACTCAGAAAAGTCCGAACTATTTGCCGAGCACCTCCGCTCCGTATTCAGCCCACGTGCAGACATTATAAATTACAGTCACGTTGACAAAATCTTAAACGAACTTGATACCCCTCTACAGCTCCCACTCCCTCCTAAATGCTTTACACCCGCAGAAGTCAAACAAGTCATTCTCCATCTTTCAAAAAAGAAGTGTCCTGGTTATGACCTTATCACCTCCAACGTACTTTACCAGCTTCCCAGAAAGGCAATAATTTTTCTCACGGCAATTTACAACGCAGTCCTTCGAACAACCTATTTCCCTATTTTATGGAAATTTTCCTATATCAAACTGATCTGCAAACCTAATAAGAATACGCAATGTCCTACTTCCTATCGACCAATAAGTCTTCTTCCGATTCTCGGTAAAATCTTAGAAAAACTTTTATTATCCCGTCTTCAAACAATAGTTACCTCTTCACAACACATTCCGAATCATCAGTTTGGATTCCGCCAATCCCACTCCACTATCCAACAAGCACATCGCGTTGTAGACGCCATCGCTATCGCTCTCGAATCGAAACAATATTGTGCGGGTGTTTTTCTAGACATTTCCTAAGCATTTGATAGAGTCTGGCATGAGGGTCTATTGTGGAAGTTAAAGATGATGCTACCGTCCACATATTTCCTAATCATAAAATCATATTTAGTCGATAGACATTTCCAGGTATGTCATGGAACCCAGCAGTCTTCAATTTATCCTATCCTAGCTAGTGTTCCTCAAGGAGTATCCTAGCTTCTTTTCTTTACACCATCTACACGGCTGACTTACCAACCCATCCTTGTACATCTATACACACCATCCCCGATGACACATCAATCCTAGCCTCAGGTTCGGACCCCGTCCTCACAATTCGTAAATTACAAGCCCATCTTCGTATTCTAGAAAATTGGCTTACCAAATGGAGAATCAAAATAAACCCTACTAAATCTAAATATATTGTTTTTACCCTCAACCGTAAAATCCTTCTTCCGGTCTACATACACAACAATCCTATACCGCCTGCAGATCATGTGAGATATCTTGGATTATACCTGGACAAAAGACTTACATGGAATCCTCATACTCGACTGAAAAGAAAAGACCTCAACACAAGATACCGACTACTCTCTAAACTACTTGACAAACGTTCAAAAATAACTTTACACAATAAAATAAGACTATACACTTCTCTCCTTATGCCGATATGGACTTACGGACTAGAACTCTATGGCGCTGCCAAAAAATCAAATCTAAACCGCATACAAACCTTACAATCTAAAATTCTTCGCCGAATAGCTAACGCTCCTTTCTATGTTTCAAACCTCACTCTACATAGTGATCTCAAAGTTCCATTCGTAGCAGACCTTGCTAAATCCCGTTACATCAAGTTCCATGAAAAGCTCAGATCACACCCGAATCCTCTCGTACAGCACCTTTCTTGCCGATCACTTCCCGGACATCCAGTCCGACGGCTCAGGCGCCGATGGCCACGAGATCACTTGAATTAATGTTGGCCACCACTGGGTGACTAACATTCACGTTAATTGCACGCCAATCTATACTTCTTCTCAACACATTTACTTGTTGTGCATTATGTTACACAGTTGTAAATTTCAAAAAAGATATAAAAAAAAAAAAAGGTTTCAACATATTTCTGCAATAATCAATCATATGTTGCAAAGTGCACAGTTTTGAGGTCAATAACACGATGTCATCCTCATAAGTTATATTTTTACTCTCCTAATAGAAATATGTACTCATCGATATTATTTAAAAATAGAGAGAACAATAGCGGACTAAGCAACCTTGCTTAATGCCCATTCACGTACTAAAATAATCCGTTAAACCTTTTATACACCAAACTGCTAATATGAGTTAGTATAGAAAAGTATATTTTGCTATCTGCCTCCGTCCACGACATCTGATCGGTAGTTGGATGTAAAGCCCGCAAAACTTTCCAAGCTTATGGGCTAAATTTTTTGTACCAGATCTGTGCAGTCCAGAATTTCGGAAGCGGCCTTTGTGGCATTAGTCTTTTTTAAAATTGCCCTAATTTCTAAATTAAACTAGGTCATTTCTTATATCGCTTACAAATAGCATAGATTTTTCCACACAAGCTTATACAAGCATAAACTGAAATTAAAAGGCGTACCTAATAAGAAACTTTTGGTATACTAGTGTTCAGCAATGTAACGTTTAGTAAAGTACTGTTGAGGATTAAGGAAAAAAAACGCCCTGACTTTTGTTGCATCTTACTATCAACTACGATTTTGGTGATGTACAGCTGTCAAGGATCGATTATAGATCACATTGTACCAATGAAATCTTATTGATTTGAAAAAAAAAGTTTTAATAAGAGACTAGAAAGCAAATCCACGGCGTCCAAAAGACATATACGGGTACCTGTTTTATATTCCATTGTAAATGTGTGGAGTGGGTTGAATGGTGGTGAACTGGAATATTCGTACGTTTGAAGATTCTAAATCCGAGTAGTTCTCATCCTATCAGAGTTCTCTTTTTGGTGTAATGTGTTGGTTAATGTGATTCGTTTTATTAAACTGGGAAGCTAAGACAGATTCTTGAAGATAAGACTTCCTCTTACCGCTTAGGGAAAGGCGTAATAATATGTTTTTATATTCGCCTTCTAAAAGTGAGGGATGAAAAAAATTTGCCAAGTGATCTTCTTTAAGAAAAAAATTTAATGGGAAATAGATAAAAATAATTTTTTCTTTCTTTCTTTGTTGCCTATTTGCTATGAGAGAATAGCTAAGGTAATTAGTATGCTACGGTAGTATACAAAAAGTTGTAATATCTGCTAGGATTTTCGTGACTGTACATCTCTCAAGGATCGATTGGCCAATGAAGACTCTTCACATTCACCTTTGGAATGTACTGAACACCTTATTTGTAATAACAGTTCCGGCATTATATCCACCCACACTTACTATAAAATAATAGTATTTTTCTGCCAAATCTTTTAAACATTATTTCAATGTCCTTTTGTTTTTTGTTTTTATATGTCTATATATATAATTAGATTTTATAATGATATACTAAACTTAAGAAAGTCAAGGTTTTTTACCAATTAGGATGTATTTAAGCTCTCTTTTTTAAGGGTTTGCTTATAAGATTATATTAATTTATAATTATATCTTGTCTGTTGTCATTTTGTAGCACTGAGTAGCTACTCAAAGCGAGGTTATATGTTTATAACTTAAAAAACTTGGCTGCCAAATGTCTTTGTTGTGGACTTCTAATAACCGTTTTTAATTAAAGAGGCTAATTAACTAATCAACTATATTATTTCTTGTACTTTGTATATGTATATATTTATACTATTCATTCCCCAATAAATATCTCACTACTTGAAAGATGCTTACAAATATAAAACAAAGAGAACATTGCATTATCTATGTTCTTGTATTTCTCTATATTTAATACTTTAATTTTAAAGTTAACTGTCCCACGGTAAAACAGTTTTCTCGGAAAAGTGCTTCCTAAAAAAGTAACAGACAGAAAAATATTTTATTAGGATACCAACTTTAATGAACATCGTAGGAGCCATTTTATGAGAAAATCGTATAATATACTGGTGTAAATCGTTAAAAATAAAAAAAATCGGTTGTGAAACGGCCAATCAACTTTCTGTTATTGCAATTATTGGAATTCTAATTCCTTCAAATTTGTCATTTTTACTTTCTCTTACACAAGTTTTCACTGGTTATACGGTTTTAAGGTCCTCTGAGTCCAAAAAGTGGTTTTTAGAAAATTGTTTTGTGTGTGTGTATGTATGTATGTGAACAGCATACCTCATCAACGAAAAATCGTAGGAAGTTCAAACGACATTCGGTTTCGGTATCCGAAGGAAGTTATCTGTCACAATTCCTCAACGAACGTACCACTTTACTGGATACATTTTTCAGTTTTTTTGGATTATCTTGAAAACAGCTCCTACGATTTCCTTTAAACTTGGTATATGAACTTGACATATTAAGAACTGCTATTTTTATTTCAAACATTTTTCCGGAAAAATTCATTTAAAGGGTGTTTTGAGGAAGAGATGGGATAATGTTTCCCTCTAAGGTGCTATTTTAGTATATTATACAATTCCTTTATCAAAATGATATTAATTAAAATTAAATATATCTGAGTCCATAATTCTGAGTTTAAAAAAAATTGGTTTACCGGAAATGCGTTTTTCTGATCAGTTTTTTGTTTACTGCGATTTTCTCCATTTGCTGTACATACTGTCCATACAGACATCACTTTTGTTTGAAAATTACTTCCGAGAATTTCATTTAAAAGAGTTTTAGAGGTTAAGCTTTCCTTAAAAAAGTGGTTTTTATAGGGTTTAGATTCTGCCATGATTTAACATTAAATCTAGTGAAAATTATAAATATGTAGAACATTTGTGATTCGTAAATTGCAGTGAGGGAAAGCCGTTTAAGTGTTTCTCACCAGTTTTTTCCACAGTTGCACTTCTTCCAGAATTCTTCAAAAGTCAATAATTTATGAAAAATGTGATAATAAAAATGATAGAACCTGTCTATGTAGATGTGGTTAATGTGCGAAATTTAAAGAAAATCGTTGGAGCCTTTTCTGTAAAATCGTGAGAAATTAAAAAAAAAAAAAATCAAACGGAAAATAGTTTTCTGCCATTTTTCGTTTTTGGGATGTTTTGTTCACAAACACAGAAAGAGAAAGAGAGAGAGAGTTCTCTCGTTTTCATCGAATAACTAGAACCAAGTAGAAAAAGGGATCGAACTCTCCTAGTAAACCTTGCTAAAACAATTAAAGAAATGAGATAAAACTCTCAAAAATTCCACATACTCATATAAAAAATATAATGTCATCTACCAAAATTCAATATCCAATCAATAGATAACAAAATATCAACATCACCAACACGATTAGTTAAAATCGTTAATATACCAGCCGAGTAAGGAAATCTGAAAAGTTCACAATACTTCCTCTGAGCAGAGCCGAGAAAGTAAAAAAGATTCGGAAACTCGAAGATTTCTTAACGTTGAATCCCCACTTGATCCCTAAACAGAATATCAAATTTTTGCTTACTGCGAATTTCTTGAGTTGTGCTATTTACAAAGACCCATACAAACCATATTCACTCAGACCTTTCACACATTTTATTATGAGGCATTTTATTATAAAACATGTGTTTCCTGTTAAATCTCAATTTTGACTAATTCACACGATCGCAAAATTCTTCTTATGGCAGAATGTAAAAAAGTTGCCTTACAGTATTCAGTTTGAGGGTGATCAGTTTCATAGAATTCTTAATCGGCTGACTACCTGGAAGTTGTGGCTAGTAGAGTACAATGTCTTTAACATTCATTATTTGTATGAGAAGTTTATAATTAAGTGGGTAAAAAATGTTGGATAATTAGTCTTAGCCTTCGTGTGAATACTTCCACCAAAGCGGCTCTGTCGGCTCTTTGTTTATTAAAAACTTACGCAAACGACTTACACAAGATCAACATTTTTATTGTACCAGAGCATCAGAGACATTTTCCGTGGTAGCCTGCTTCATTTTGTGGTCATCGACCGGTTTCGGGCGTTCGCCCATCTTCAGGATGCGTTTTTCAGACAGTGTGCCAAGACAGACTCGTATAGAGTAACTTAGTTTCACACTAACTCTTTACACACTGTCTCACACTCTTAACACTAACTTTTTATTGTACATTCCGTCACTGCCTTCAAAAAACACCATTAAAAACAAACATTCAAATTTGTAAATTACTGAAATACATTTGTAACATTGTTACCCAATTAACCAACAATTAAATTACAACTACTTTAATAAAATTAGAGATTCGGAACGGTAAATTTGAGTGGTGCATAGAAATTTTGTGGTTGGGCATTATTTACTAAACTTCTACGAAGAGGAAAGATTGATATTTTGCTGACTGTACTGGTAAATTAGTCTATATTTTTATACAATTTTTGAATGATCAAAGAAATGTAATATTTATTATTTTATCAATTTTTGTGCTGAAGTGTTAAAAGTGGAGTAATATTTATGCCCACCCCCTTAGCCCTGTTAACGCCCCAAAACACCTTTATTGGTCATATTTACGAAGCCTCAAGATAAATTTCTTGTTAAATCCTTCTGAGGTACTAAGAAACGCAGGGTTTGTTGTTTATCGGAATCTGCCCGAGTTTGCAAGAATGAAAAGAACGAAAATATTTTTATTATGAAAAGAGATTTTGAGGCTGTCCCCAGTTAAAAGTTAATATAACATCATATTTCTTCGTCAAAGGTTTTCTTAGTGTAATCACTTAGGAGTTCGTCTTTTTGAAGAGCATGGCATCACTAATTAAATGAGCTGATTGGAGCTGATTTGACGGAATTTGTTACGGCGCTACATACCTAAGAATTACTTTTCCTCTACTGTTCTCTTCCTGTTCGTTCTACTCTTTTTGGAAAACTTCTTTATCTGCTCTTAGTAACATTTCTTGAGATAATTTTATCTGTCAGAGCAATTTGTAAAAAATATTAATTTCAATAAAAAAGCATTCTAAACATTTCAATTATTGGTTTTAATATGTCTAGTTTAAAAATAGACATAATGACCGTTTGTTCC
Source organism: Triatoma infestans (assembly GCA_011037195.1). NCBI lineage: Eukaryota > Metazoa > Arthropoda > Insecta > Hemiptera > Reduviidae > Triatoma > Triatoma infestans. Next base: position 42,460 of record JAAEAF010002670.1, on the reverse strand, counting down.
TTGATTTTATTAAGAAATATGATATTTTTATTTTGTTTGAAACTTTTGAGATGAAGAATAATTTTAGTTTGTATAAGTACTTTTCTGAATATGAGTTACTCTGGATTCCTGCTGTTAAAGAGTTTAAATTGGCCAAAAATGTTGCTAAATGGTGCTGCTTACGGTATTAAACCAGGTTTGTACAGAGATTTTTTTTACTTTGATGTTATTGAAGAGATTAATATCATTGAATTGAAACAGTTAATGAGAAGGTGTTTATAATTCCAATATATCTAAATTGTAATTTCTGGGAGAGAGGGATTTTGGTATATTGAATAATTTCTAAAATTCAGTCTCTCATAATCGCATAGTGCTTGTTGGTGATTTTTAATTCAAGAATCGGTGCCGCCCAGACTCTTCCCGAATTTCTATTCATTGATAACCCAAGGTCGTTTCCCATTAGATAATCAAGTTGAATTTACATTCCTTGGGGAAACGGGTTCTTCTGTTATGATGCGTCTCTTTTGACTGTTTGCCGCTAATCGATGATTTCTACATAATTGCCCGAATTATTCTCGAAATATCTTTCATTACTATTATTATTAATTTTCTCCATTACTATTACTTCTAATTCGAATACCTTAACTGTTTCATCCGAAATTCTGCCTCTTTTAGTTGCAGTTGGTTTAGCATGAAGCTAAAACTAACTTAGAAAAGTATATGTTAATCTAGATAATTTCTCTTCAGATTCCCAAGTGTGTGTAGATATTTTCATTAATTGTATCAATAGTGCTTGTCCTACATGTGGTTCAGTTTCCTCCTTTATTAGAATATTCTGTAAGATTCCCTGTTTGAATCCCAATACTTACATATTAGAAAAAGAACATTTAGATTCTTAAATTTACTTCGTAAATTTCCGAGCTTATTAGTTCTGCATTTTATAAGGTTAATTCTGAATTTAGAATTAGAATTAGAATGATGCAGGGAGGGGGACTAAAACCCAGGCACATTCTGAATTTAAGTCTCTATAAAATTAAAAAGAAAACTTATTCATCTTTGAATAAGGAGCTCAAAAGTGTGAGGGTGTCTAAACAATTCTAGATCGTAGTTAACCATTTTAGGTGTTCTACTTTTGTTTGTGGTAATAATATGACTTGAGTGCCTTTGTTGATCACTACCATAAATTGCTAAATTCTCCTCCGGCTATACCTGTACATGCAGAGCTTCTACCTTTATTCCTTTCTTGGACTCGCCCATCACATAAGATGAACTAATAAATGTAATTAATAACTAAGAACAATAAAGCTCCAGGTATAGACCGTGTAAAATTTGAATTTATAAAAACGCCCTTTCTATTTTTCTAGATAAATTTCTTGCTCTCTTTAATTATGTTTGTGATTAGGAGATGTAAAAGAGTCATTTAGTAAATCAATAATATTTCTCTTGTTTGAATATTTTGGCCAAAATATTTACAGGTCTTCTTTCACGTTTGGAATTGTACGTAAAGAAGAATAATGTACGTATTAAGAGAGTTCCAGACAGGTGATCGACCATATCGTTATTTTAACTAATCTTATCAATATTAAGCTATCTCACAGAATACAAAGAAAACGTACTGTTTTTTTGTCGATTTGAATGCAAAAAAATATAGTCTGCCGCATGTTCATGGGTTCGTGGGTAACAGGGTAAGGGTAAATATTGTGAAGAATCGCATCTCACTTTGAATTTGAATAGGTCCAAAATCGTAGTTTAATCTGGTGGCAGATTGAATTCTAGGGAGAAGTGTTTCTTTAGGGGTTCCCTGATAGATACTATAAATAGTTATAAATATTTGGGAGCTGATTTAATCTCTCATCTATTATTTCAGCATCATTTAAATAATAAAGTTTACAGAGTTAAAATTAGGCTTAAACAAGGTTTGGCCTCGCTTGTTCTTGGGAACTGAAATTCCTCTCAAGCTAAGTATCAGATAATAGCGTTTTACGCTCAATAATTTGTTACGGATCTCAAGTAGGGTTACTAATGTTACGAAGTAGTTGAAAAATTTCAAAGGTAAAAGAAATTGTTCTGTCTGCCTATGTGCACGCCTAACTATATGATAGGCATTGAAACTTCCCTGGACCCGGTCTTATTGTTCACTCTCCGTTTGCATTTTAAGTATGTGCTCAAAGTTTTGTCCTTCTGCCACTTGACAAAGATAGTTGCAATGGAGATCGTGAGAAATAACCATTATGGTTTAATCATTGTATCTTGGAAGTAAACAGAAATATTAAAAATCAGGGATGATCAACGGAGGCGGATGCCTGTGAGGCGTGCGCTGAATTCTGAACACTTCTTGCTATAGGTATAAGTCGCTATTGGAGGTTAACATAGAATATGGTGCATTAGGCTTCAATTTAAATATGAATGAGCTGCCATACCTGAATTACCCTCCCTGGGCAGAAAAAGAACCTTCAAGGAAAGGTGCTCTTTATGCAATTTAAATACGCAGAAGACCAATATTATTTCTTATGCGTTTGTCCCATATTAGCGGAGAATTCGCTGCAATATTTGGGAGAACATACTCGTAATATTTTATGTAAGCCGCTCATACAATTTGCAAACTGTGCATTTAGTACAAATACGAATTAACTAGCAGATTCAATTACTAAGTTTAATTTTTAAAATACAAGTGTTTTTCCTTTTCTACTCGTTCTGAATTTTTATAATAAAATAATTTTTATTATTTTTTGAAATTGAAAAGTAAATTTCTATGTTTGGTGTTTTTCTATTTGTTTTTTACTTTTTATTTAAACAATTATTGTTAGTTTATTTTTATTTTGTATTATTTTTCAAATATATCTTGATAAATACCTTGTACTATAAATACCAAACTCTGGCGGACGGCTGTCGCCTTTGCTAAAAATATATGTACTGTTCCGTATTTTTTTCTTGTACTAAATATTATTATTATAAAAATGAAAATACAAATAATGGATTTAATACTTCAATATTGTTCCTGAATGTTTGTAATATTGTGCGTTAAATTTAATGCGCCTGGTCATAAATTTCTTTCCCGATCTTCTTCTAGAAGAATGTTGTATGATATTAATCTAAAATAAAACTATTTAGTAAGTAATTGTTGAAAGATTCTTCTTAAATACGAAGAAGTATATCATAATTCTTACTTTCTCTTACTTCTGAAAGAGAAAGTATTGCAGTCATGTCAATTTTTTTTTATATGGATTTCATTTCTAAAGAAATTTTGGCATAATTACAGAAGTACGTGATTATTTAATATGGTGGACATAATATGAGGTTATATTTTACATTTTATCCATATTTCAAGTTATGACAGTTGCATTATGTTCACATTAACATTTTAGGAACAAAGTTGGCGTATATAAAAAATTGTGGAATATTTCGTTTTGTAGGTTTTGTTTGTTAGGAAGCTAAAATATTCTATGAAATTCCGTTATTTTCTTAAATTCGTTCCTCAGTATTGGATATTGGATGTTTGTCTACCACTAGGTAGACACCTCTAGGTAGTGGCCATAAAGTCAAATCCACCGCAACTTAAAAGTTCTATTCCCTTGGGTGTTATGTTTGTACATATAATTTTTTTTTTCCTATGCCATGACTTCGGCTATTCAGCCATTCAGCTTCACGGAGTCCACTATAAAAGAACTAGGCTGCGCTGGCGATTGATGTTGTTCGTTTAGTTGGATATCCAGGGAGCACGTGAGAACAATCTCGGATGCGAACAACTTCAGCCCCGTGTATATGTAATGTAATCGTCTATAAAGTATACAATGTGTAATTGTTAGTATTGTGAGTAAGAATTTGCCTATGGACTCGCTAAACCCAAGTAATGGCAGACAAACTATCTCTGCAGACCATTGAGGTTAGAGGTATTAGTGTAGTCTTGTTCTTGTAATTAGGCTGAGATACTGGCAGAGTCGTCAAAATCCCTGATGAAGTAGCTAGTCCAGTTCCCCCAACAAGGTCTGGACTTTAGAGATCAATTTCGACATTAAGATTATGCTGTGTCTCTTTTAATTTAGGTATCATAGATGAAATATATCATCATCACAATCACTTCTCCTCTACCGCCTAAGCAGTGTGAGGAGAAGTCTATATAGCCTCTTCCAGCTTTGCCGATCATGGACCAGCTCATACCCGATCATTTCTCCATGCTAACCCTCTTTTTTGGAAGGCATCCTTCACCTTGTCCACCCACTTTAATCTAGGCCGACCTCTCCCTCGCCTTCAATTTAGTTTTATATATAGTAAGGGCAATTCGGTTGGGCTCCATATGAAGAAGAGCCCTAGCCAACGTAGCCTATTCTGTTCGATAGTCTCGATTGCTGGCCTTAGGTCAAGGTTCGACCTAATGGTAATGTTACGGACTCGGTCTCTTTTTGTTTTGCCTTCAACTATTCTGAGGAATCTCACTTCCGACGCCTGAATCATTGATTTGCTTTTTAGTCAGGGTCCATGATTCCGAGGAATATGTAATGAGTGGGAGGAAAGTTGTCTTGTACACTGCTATTTTTGTTTTCTTCTCCACCTCTCGCCTATTCAGGAAACCTCTTTTTACCGCGTTAAACAACCTGCCCGCTGCTCCTATTCTCTTCGTTATCTCCGTATCAATGTAACCATGTTCAGGTGCGCTCCCAGGTGCCTAAAGATATCTACTTGCTCTATTGTAGATATGATGAAATATATTTGATTTCTTCATACTTTTTTTTGGAAAATAAATAAAAAAAGGTCATTAATTCTTTTCATTTTTGTCATTTAAATCAATGATTAACATCTTAAAAATCCCTGATAGACTTTGGTGGTTATCCATACAGTTAAATAAATAGACATTGAGAATTCTTTATTTTTTGTTGTTTTTTTCTGGTAATGATAATTTAGGTTTCGTAAATGATTGCATTACATGTTTTTGTGAATCATCGCGTTACATATTCTTCAACTACGTCCATTCCTGGTTCTAATGCGATAATTGGTTATAGTTGCCTTATTGTAAGTCCATGTTTTATATGTTATCTGCTTTAATTTATGTTAGGCAGTAAATGGGTATTTTGCTTGTTATTCTGTAAACATTTGATTATGTCCAAGCAAAAATGTGTTTCTTTCTTTCTTTTTTTCTTCTTCTTCTTGGCTTCCTGTCTGAGCAGATTAGCAGCGATGTAAATAAGGTTATTTATTCTTTGTTCTGGTTTCTTGCGGTTTTCACGTATACCGTTTTAGCATCCGGCGTTTAGTAGCTGATGGTAACTAGAAATTGTTCTATTTTCACTATTTCCTATTTATTTCCACAGGGTGATTTTATTTTTATTTATAAAATTGAAAATAGCCAAATATAATTCGGGGGTTGGTTTTGAGAGGATGGTATGCAGGTAGTGTACATTTTGCTTTTATGATAGCCTTCCATAATTTTATCTCTATCCTCTTGGTGACTATTATTATATTCTAGGATCAGATGGTTGGTGTCAATGATTGATTCAAAAGTACATGAACAGACTGGGTTGACTGAGACATATGATGGGGAGAAAAGATATGGTTAAAACGAAGTCTAGTCATGGTTGTAAAGAAACTTGTACTTTCTACTAGGACAGTAACCCAAGGTTTTTTTTCGGATTGTCGGCTGTATGGAGGTGTAAAATTTACCTTTGAGGCATTTTGATTTCTCATACTCTATGGACCACTTCTTGTAACACTTATGTTTAGAGTAATTCTTTATATCTGAGTGTAATAACTTTTCAAAATTGAGATCCTCTAGATTTATTGCCTGCTTTGTCTTGGAGTCCGCAATTTCATTGCCAGATATCCCTGAGTGACCCTTAATCCATACCAACCGTACAATTTTTCCGTTCAGACCCGCTTTCTTAAGAAGATAAACAGTTTCGAGAACATTTATGCCCGGGTTTTCTAAATTTGGTGAGCACTCTTTTGCTATCAGAAAGAATGACCACTGTTTGTGCACCTATCGAAGAAACAAGATTTGCGCATTTGTTTATGGCAGTTCGGCTGTAAAAAATGTGTTTTTTCATATGTTGAAAATTTATTTCTCCTTCTCTGATTGAGCAAGTTGCACAGTTATATACTTTCAAGTTATTTATTTTTCCTATGTGATCACTTAACTACTATTTTGATGAATACAATTTCCTAATTGTGTTTAATGTATTCAGCTGTGTACCTACTTTAAGACTTAACTTAAAAGATAAAAAGTAAGGGATCAGAATTGGCTGCATCTTATTGTCCAGTAATGCTGAATTCCATTAGCCACTATTGTCATAAATATGGAAAATTCGCTTTAACAATGTCTCGCATCCAGAACCTCAATACATTGCCGAAAACTCAGTTTCAAAAATCTGACACCATCCCAATACAGCTACAACTTTTATTTTCCGGAAAAATTCATCTAAGAGAGGTTTTGGGGAAGGGATGGGTTTCTATTTTCCTCTAGTGCTATTTCAGTTTATTATATTCATCTACATAATATTAGGTACAATGAAATGTGAGGCTAAAATTCCGGGTTTGAAGAAAATTGGTGCACCGGAAGTGGAACTTTACTAAACAGTTTTTTTTTTTAGTATTTTGCGACTTTCTTCATAAAGTCACAATGAATTTCATTAAACTCATAAGTTTATAGCATACTATCCATACATACAGGGGCCTCTTGTCACTTTTATTTGAGTTAGTTTTCCAAGTGAATTCTTTTGAGGGAGGTTTTAGGGGAGGAATGGTGCCAATGGACCCAGCTGAGGTCTAAGTGCTGGACCTCCTTGTGGAGGCCCCGAGTTTCTAGGGAAGAAATTAGGTTATGCTTTCTTCAAAAAAGTAGTTTTATAAAATTTAAATTCTTTTATTCCTGTATCTAGAAGACAACTTAACATCTAATAAGAATTATATGTTAGAACAAAGTTAGTCAATTATAACTACGTACGTCGCAGTAAGAGACAGTCGTGTGTGTTCGCACAAACTTTTAGATAATCGTATGTTTCATATCTACAAATTTTTAAAACTACAATTGTGTTTTTTGTGATTTTATGTTTAAATAGTGATTGTATTTGTAACTGCTCATTGATTTATATTATAAAACAAGTTCTAGTCTATTTTCTTTTTATGAGTGAAGCAGGGATCATATTTGTATACATTTTAGCTACATTCCTGCAACTTTCTGTTAACTCCAGAATACCAGTTGTTTGGCGCATCTATATCGAAACTTCCATGTATTTTAAGGGCCTAATTTTTAGTTTCATGGCGACGTCGAAGGCTGCCATTTTGAGACCAGAATATTAGATTGAGCTTTATGATGGTGGATAATATAATTTTTTTTAAATCCTCGAAGGTATTAAATGTAATTCTCGATTGAAAAAGTGTATCGAAAATTTCCATTAACATGCTGCCAAATTAAAATAATATTAATTTCCTTTATTATCATTAGTTTTAAGATACACTAGTTGTAACAAATTCTTAGGTAATTACTATTTCGAGATCTAATATTTACAAAGTCTAACTGGAGATAAGACTATAAAGAGATGTTGATCGTGTATTAGAAGTAAGGACGGTAACTGTTGGGTCGTGTACACGGGGTAGGTACTTCACTTTCACCTGACACGACCTACGGCCTCTTCTTCCTCGACTCTTGTTAACGTTGTGTTGGCGCGTCATCTGAGTCTGCACAAAGCACATTTGATCGTGCCCCTCGTGTCGCCCATTCTTCTTCTTACTATTAAACAGAGAAAGTATTATTCTAAGCAAATTCATTCCTCTTCCTAAAAATAAAAATATTTATACCATGTCTATGTGTGACATTCTTTATTTTATTATGATTTGTCATTATCAGTGTATGATATAATCGATGAGTGATTGGCAGAACAGTCCTTGTGACTTTGTTTTATTGAGCTTTCAGAGGAAATACATATGAGGTCTCCAGGGCATGAGAATTTTTTTTTAGCGAGTTGTCCACTTGTGGTGTGGTAAGCATAAATCAAAACCCCAAAATCATTGGTTGTTTCAACTCATTATTCCGTTTAGTTGTCCGAATTAGAAGGTTTTGTCAAATCTGTTGTTAAAAGTCCTACTTTCATGAACAGATTTTTTAGTTTTTCCAATTTTTTAGTAAATGGTATCATGATTTTCTTTAATTTTGGTATAATAAATATAGACTTTAACTTTCTTTCAAATATTTTATCAATTTTCGTTTTTAAGAAGTTCTGGGGAGCGATGAATTTGGACTAACCTCCACTAAAGTGCCATTTCAATATACTGTAGGGAAGTAATTCTCTACAATACTAAGGAGTATAAAGGACGGACAAACTGCATGAGTGAAGCACATTGTTATCAACTTGAAAAGTGAAATAAGAGAAAGTCTAGTAAGTTTTTCTCATTAGAATTTTAGTTTAATTTATTTTTATGCATTTTGCATTAAACATCATATTGTAATAGATGAAGATGAGCAATGGGGAAAGTATTGGATTACATAAACTTAGTACTTCATTGTGTTACAGGGGAGTGGCTTCTGCTGGCATACTTAAATCCTTTTAAAAGTTTTTACCTAACATTTTATTACCGTTTAATTATAAAATACATGCATTTTTTTTTTAATTCATGTCAACCTTATTTATATAAAGGTCGCCAAATATTTCAAAAATTCTTCTAATTGTCTGTAAACATTTTTCACGAAATTAACTGAAACCAGTCTAACTAAAAATGCTAAAGAATCTCCACCAGAATCTCAATTGTGATTGTTAAATGGATAAAAATCGAAAACGGTATCAGGTCATTCTTAATTAAAATGTTTTGTGATGAGAAAATTGTAATCAAAAGCGAAAAATTAATCTCGGAAAATTGTAATTCTTCAAAGGAGAAGTAGGGTTTTTGAGGCACCTGCTGTATTTAAAGTATTTTTAAAGGTTTAAAGGAATGGAACAGGAGAGTCACTGTGTGGGAATGCCAATTGATAGATCGATCACGTTGATGTCTGGTGATCAGGTCGTGATAGCACAAACAGCGGCGATGATGAATATGGGCCAATAAGCTGGACGCAAAATATTCATTCCTTTACGCTTGGAAATAACCTTGGGAAAGCATATAGTATCTGGTAGTAGATGGCTTGGAAATTATATGGCAAAACTATCTGGTAGTAGATTATTCAGCAATGAAGAGGATCTTCATCTACAAAATGGAGTAATAATTAAAAAGGTAGGTATGTATTTAGGTTTGTTGTTCCATAAAGATGGTTCATGCTATCACGCAACTGGGTCAAGTGCTGGGTTCAGATTGAAGCAGGGTCATTAGAATGCTTAACTCGGTGCTGTGAAATCCCATGATTTCTAAGGATAGCAAATTGTAAATTTATTTACCGGTTGGTAAAAGTATAATCTCTATGGGAATAAGACCTGGACATTCTCAAAGGCGTACACCAGAAAATTAAGGGCGCTTGAGAGGGCTTCTGGAGAAAGTCGGTTTCTATAATAAAAAAGTAAGTAATATAACGATTAGGGAACGAATAGATGTGAATGACGACATTACTGTTCATAACCACAAACGTGTCCTCATCAGAAACGGCCATGTTAAAGGAATATCTAACGAAAGATGCCAAAGAATTATCTAAGGTGGCAACTCTCTTTTAGAAGAAGCGTAAGACCCAGACAACGGCTGATAAGTAGCGTTCAGGAGGTGATGGCCAGCAGAGGCCTAGAAGATAAAGACTGCCTCAATGAAGGCAACTAGAGGGATTTGGTCGCCGTTGCAGGCATCTCATAATAAAAGGAGAAGCCTGACAAACTATGCCGGACTATGACTTGAGGGTTGTGCTCAGGCACAGAAGAGTGAGAAGCGCTCCATTATAAAGAATCGGCTGCACCCAGCTTGGGTTTTTAACATTTTTCCCAAATCATTTATATAGTTATGAAATAAATAATTGTATATATTTACCTTAAGAAGGTTATCGTTATTATAGTTGCTAAAGCTGACATTCCTGGAGTATTGTAAATTTTATAAATTATTGTAAATAAAGCATTATTTACTGCACCTTTAAGATACGTGTAGAAGTCTGTCTGCATCCTATGTACAAACAGTCCATACCCAAGGATACCACAATATATCCTTCAAAGTCGCAGAGGTAGCCATTCCCTCTACTTATCTAATATCTCAGAGGAAGTTAGTTTTCACCGGAAAATATTTATTTTGAGTTTCTCTGAATACTAACAAAATGTTTTTATCGAATGTGTTTATAGATCAACAGATTTATTGATTTAATTTACAAGGTTGTTACAAATTCTTTTTTGCATAAAAAATAGTGCTGACCTTATTGTCAGCATAATATATGCTAACAGAGATATTTTCTGTAATAACCTGCTTCGTTTTGAGATCATCGAATGATTTTGGGCGTTCGCCGACCACAAAATGAAGCAGGCTATCACGGAAAATACCTCTGATGCTTTCCAGCTTTGCTGTCCCAACCACAACAATAATATATGCTATTAATCCTTCATTCAATTATGCAGCCAAACGTTTTTATTAGATACAAAAATGTCCTAAGAAAAAATTGTTTTCGCGGTTTTCTGAGACATTATTGGAAAAAAGGGACAAAGCACAAATGCATCAGCCGAAGAAATTTGTGCTATGGAAGGAGAAAGGTTAGTGTACCGAACTCGGCAGCGTTTTGGTTTAAACGTTTCAAAAGTGGGAACACAAATGTTTAAGGTGAACAAATATCAGACTGTCCTTCGATTTTCGATGATCAAGTATTGCTCGAATATATAAAGCAAGATCCGTATGTAATCACTCGAGGATTATCTACCGTCTTAAGGACTCCAAACGCCCTGCCTCCATTTCTGAAAGCTGATATCCGAAACTTAAGGTCAATATCAGATCCTCATGAACTGTCAGAGAACCGAGTAAAACAGTGTATCGATGTGTGGAAAATTTGTTCCAAAATAGAAATGATGATGCAGCTTTGAAAAGAATAATTTATTGCGATAGGGAATATATTTGAATAAACAAGTGTTATAATGGGGACCAAATGTTTATGTGGCCAACCCAATATTATTAGCCAATATTGGTTCGGAAAAAAATATGATTTGTGTTTGGTGGAACTTTAAAAGTGTTTTGCATTTGAGCTTGTTCCAGAAGGCAGAGTTTATTACTCTGAACTTCACACTGAACAGCTGGTTAGAATTTATGAAGTCTTGAAAGCAAGGTAACTCTTTTTAATTACCGAAATGAAGCTATTTGCAACATGGTAACCTCACCCATGGTTTGCGTTTGATTTAGATAACACTGGTAGGGTTGGAGGGAGTAAGTGTGTTGGCTTACCTTACCCATAGCTCCGATGGTGCATCATCTGATTACATGAAAAACACATCTGTTTCTGGGTTGAGTCAGTGCTTGCTAGAACTCGACGTTTCGCCCATTTTGAAATGAGCTTCTTCAGAGTCGCTACACCTTGAAAGCTAATGGATTAATCCAAGGTGGAGCTGACGAGGTGTTACCCCCTGAAGAAGCAATATGGGCGAAACGTCGATTTCTAGCAAACCACTGACGCGGTCTCAATCCGAAACTCAAGTAATCTTCATGAAAATGGCCGCGGAAACCTAAAAGATCATCGGGTCTACGGCACATATTCTCAATGAAAGGCCCATTGAAAATTATGGAGCAGTGCGATTTGGATGCAAAAAGTTTTGCTTCAAAATCAAAGGCATGGTATCGTTAACAAATTGAAATGCTTGCAGAAAGATGGGTGAAAGTGGTAGGAAATGAAGGTTTATGTTTTCAAGAATAATATTCTAGTTAGCGTCTTTATATAAGCTTTTAAATAAAACTTTTGTAACAATCCAGTAACTTCCAGAAAATTCATAAAATTGTTTTACAAATGAAAGTTTTGGGTAAGGATAAAGAGGGTGAACTTAAAGAATTTTAATAAAGGTATGTATAGTATGCATAGATATAGGTATATAATAGTTGTGGTAAATATTCAGAAAATTACGTTGTTGAAAATTGTGACAGAAAGGTGGCGTTAAACCATCGTTGCAAGTTGATCATCTCGTGTCAGTTTTTCCTTATAATATCAAATAGCAAAGGAGATGGCCCAACAAAATGTGGCTGTCCCCACATTGGCCCAGCACAGTTTACATGAAAGGGAAGCGGTTGTATCTAGGGACATTTTTTGAACTTTTTTTTTTGGTTTTTATTCTTTTTTGTAGTAAACTAAAGCCCTTCAACTGTCCCACGGTATATCATGTACCTTCGCGGTATGCACCTTGGGACACTGAGTGTTGTTCCTGGGGACAATAACTAGAAGAATACAATTTACAACCTTACATATCTTTAATGATTTTCCTTTCTATTTTAGAGAACACTAACAAAGATATTAATAAATCTTTTACTGCAACTTCCACAGCACTTTTTTCTGGACCAGCCCTTTTCATCTCCAATTTACTGCGTGGCATTTTACAGTATTTCTGAAAAAAATAAGAATTTCAAACAATTTAGCACTTGTAAATAGACCACCAGGAACTATCACAGCTTGGAAAATCAACTAAAATTAAGTACCTACCTATTGACACTAGTCCCCAGGTACATTTAGTAGCATCAGATCAATAATATCTTTTTTTTAACGAAATAGGTTATGGTACTAACTGGCAAATTATACATTTACTATTTTAAATAGTACGTATCACGTTGCTATTTTTACTTTTTTATTTTTTACCAACAAAATAATAAAAGTGTAATAATAATCATAAAAATATTGACAATTTCTGCTGAAAAACAGTTTTTCACGATTAATTGGGCTCTAAAAAACTTACATAAATATCCAGAGAAACAAATAAACGGTTAACACTGTTTAGTTAATATCATAAATGAAATTTTTAGCCCACAGCCATTGCACAAAATCAAATGTCTCAAGGTACAACTTTGCCTTAGGTACAACATCTTCCATATGGGTGTTATATTTAGCCTGATTTTATTTTAAGAATGTAATTAAACGTGTGCTATGTAAACTTCCATGCGTAATTTTAAATAGCGAAAAACTGTGCAGAATTAGTTAGGTTTTTAAAATAATAGTTCTGTAATCTCATAATAAATCTGCCTTCATTTAAGTTGTTAAGAGTTTATTCATTTAAAATTTCAAGTTTAAATTTTAATTTTTCAAGGTAATTCTAAATGATTAACTTAAGTTTTTCAAACTAGATAATAGCTACTTCTTCAGGGATCTTTGCTATCACAATCTAACATCATGAACTACTTTTATACTCCCAACACTCAATAATACAGATAGTTCTGCCAGTAGAGGTAATTAATGTGAGCACTACTTTGGCTTGCATAAAGCAAATTCTAGCCCACTGTCATACAAACTCATTCACATTTTTACACCTCTACTACATTCTAGGTAGAAATACTGACACCCAAAGGAGCTGCAGCTCCTTTCCATATATCTTTTAAAGCCATAGATCTTTTAAGTGTTTAGCTTTAAAGGCCGTCCCGCTTATATCAATATTTAAGAAGTGAGACAGGCCAAACAATTTTGAAAATAAATCGGATGTGTGTCATCCAAAGTATTAACTATTTAAAGAAAATAAAACAGAGCATTATTTAGATCTGTATTTAATTAAAATTAGCTTACAGATCATTCTTTAGAAGAAAATTTCATATAAACAAACCCATTGGTTTTAATAGATGAAAACAACCTATTACTAAATTAGTCTTCGAAATCTTTAATTCATAGAGTCATTTACATCAAGCATTCTGGAAGTCTTTTCTAGCTTTCATATTTCCAAAATTAGAAATTAGTTCTGCTTAGTCTAATTTCTGACCGATTTCATGTTCAATAGAAATCATGGTAAGTCCTTCCAATAAAAAAAAACTTGAAAGGAAACAAGAAACATATCAATCTAACATTCACTAACCTAAGCAAAATCAACTTCCCTCACATAGCTACACGCCGAAAATAACTCAAAATTCTGTAGATTACAAGATTGGCGTTTTACTCAAAGGGAAGGATCGGATAATTACATTTCTTTTTGTTAATTATTATATAATTATAATTTTGTACATTTTTTTTTTTGTAAATCATTTTTTTTTGGCCCTTTCATTTTGGCCGCCCCCCTAAAAATTGCCGCCTCGTGCAATTGCACAGATTGTACCGTCGGTTGAGGCCGGCCATGTATTTATAGCTGATATTTCGGTAATTAATCTCCTGGACTTGTAAACATCATGATGTAATCAGCTTGGGTGTACTTAGTTTTGTGTTTTGTTTGTATGTGTGTTTTTTAAACTAAAAAAAAAAATTAAATAAAAGATACAGTATTTTAAAACATTGGAAGATGTATAGATTAGTGGCCTGTATTATTTGCTACGCTACTGTGCTGCTACTAAATAGTACATCCGCCAATTGTTTTTTATTCATCCATTACAAATCTTTTGAAATGTATTAGAATTTTGTAAGAAATTTGCTTTCATTTTCTAATTAAAATTGAATACGTCGTTGTCCTAGGTACTTGTTATTTGGTTGTTTTATTTTAAATCCTGCTATTATATTCTGAATAAAGGTATGAAATCTTTTGTATTCTGGTAAAAGGACTGAAAAATAGGAGTCAATAAATTTGTTTTGCGATTGATTTTATATTTTGGAATTAAGGCATCGAATTTATTTCTAGAGTTAAGAAGTGAGATAGGCGAAACAATTTTGAAAATAAATTAATTTTCATCATAGCTATTAGTAGTATACTTATATTATTACTTATATGGTGATTGATTGAATCTTTACTTATTTTCCTAAATATTAGTACTATTAACAATAAAATATAAACAATGCAGTTTTTAATAATGACAATTCAAACCTTCATCAAAAGAAATAATAGTTTATACTACAATTTGTGTGTTAATTTCCTAACTTAATTTAATAATTAGAAGATTAGAGTTCAGATAAATAATTTCGTGTACATAAGTAGGTTGCGAATAATTAACTCTTTATTTTGTTTGTATAGTTCAAAATCTTTATCTTGTAATTGAAGGCACTGTATCCACTTCGACAATCAATCAATGTTAATGCTACGATATTGTCTAAAATACATATTTATTACCGTAAAATATTTGTTAGATCGGTCAAACCTAGAATAATCATAGCTATACGTCCATTAACATTTACTTAATATTTACAACGGATAAAGACATTTCCATTGGCTTGTGTTAGAGCAGTATTACTGGCTCCCCTAGTCTCCTTAGATTTAAAATTGTTTAGATATGTTTGAAATTATAATCTGTAGTGGCTAAACCGCCTCGGTCGATTACTAAGGGTTAAATGTTAATGTCTTGAACTTTTGGATTTAAAGCATCCGGACAAAATAGGCACTTGTTTTCTTTTACGAAATAGCTTTGGTAAAAATATGCATTTTTAGTAGATACCTATTTATTTTTGAATTTTTGTTGTAGGATTCCTAAGATATGTAGTAAACGTTGGGAAACAGTGGATTAATTGTATTTGAGTGATCTCATTAAGGCTCGAAAATACTGAAAATGTACTAATAATATCGCACATTCAGGTGATGAATTTTGCCCGAAAACTTTGTATCACATGTGGGGGTGGTAGCTAAATCAAATATCAAGTTTGAACTTTGTGTGATTTTTCAGTTTTTGAGTTATTTTATACACATACACCCTTAGTTATATATATATTTACATATTTAATAGGATGCCCCTTGACTCGAGACACCCAGGTTAAGGACGTATATTGAAGTCATTTTGAGTCAAAAATGTCAAATAAACATAGGTTCGAAATTGCTTCCTAACTGAAGTGCAGCCAGCAAAAAGTGGACTGCTGAAATTAATAAAAAAAGTTGATTTTAAACAAAACTTTAATAAAGTTCTATTATGGAGGCGCCATGGTTATGGTTCTATCACTTCAACGAAACCATGAAGTGCTTTATCAAAGCACACTCTAGTCTATCTACCACAACAGGATTTAAGATACCATAGTAGGGCGCACTTCAAAACATACTAGCCAAGATGTGCTGGGCCAAACATCTTAAATCGTACGATATAATTAGGGGTACTTTTCTGCAAACGCAGAAGGCTTTTGTAATAGTTTAAATGACATTTTTTTAAACTTTTCCAGGTAATTAATCGCCCAAATACCCGCCCCATATAAGAAAGATGGTATCGCAACTGTTTGATACAAATTTTCTCTCGCATCCCAGCTCATGAGTTTGCTGTCGAATATGTGTTTAAAACGAACCCAGCTCTTATGGGGCTTGTTCAAGCGCTTTGTAAAAAGAACCAGATAATGAAAATTTTGCGTCCAGCTATATTATAAAATAGTTACATTATAATTTAACATCTAAAGGAATACTGTTATATATGAAATTTTTCTTTTTCTGTCTAGCTTAGGAAATTTAACAATATTGGTTTTGTCTAAGTTAACTTCCAGGCAATTTTCAATGCAATACAATTCTAACAGTTTTAACTTTTCCCTCACACCACAATGACAAGATCGTCACCGTAGAAAAGCATAACGATATTTAGTTTTCAGTTTATTTGACAAAAAAAGTTCAGTTTAAAAGTCAATACAAATTTATTGCTGAACAACATACTGTTATAATATGTACTAAAAGTTTGCAAGTTTCCATATTAAAGGGCTAAATTGATTACTTACGAGGGGTGGGGGGCATTGAGCTGACAATAATATAAAATGATCTGATGAAAAAAAGAGTAAAGTAATACCCATTTTTTCAGGCGGTTTTAACTTCCAACTAAGGGGTGGAAGCACCTACTTTACTATTAACATTTTTTAAACGAATATAAAATTTAGCAGTTACATGCGGGACTCGAACTGGGGACCTCCGAGTTATAAGTCCATGCTCATAACCACAATCAGCACTCGCAACTTGAGCAATTTCTATTAGACAATTTCTAATTGTACTGTTATAAAAAGTAACAAGCTAACGACTTTATTTTTAATTTTTTTTTTTTAATTTAAGGCGCATCAACATCTTTGGTCATTAGCGCCCGGAGCCTTCTCAGTGCACTGACGGCCTCCGACTTCATTTTGTTTTTCATTTCTAAATAGATATAAATGTATGATAGTCTAAATAAAACTTTGATCTGTTGCAGTTATGAAATTGATCGAAATAAAATACTTTATGTATACAACATTTTTGACTTAATATGACTTCCCCAACAAATTCCCAAAGTTTTTTATATTCGTTGTAGAACAGCCTATAAACAATTAATAAAATTTGGATAAAGTAGTGTTAAACAGTCCTAGTCTCAGGCAAACAGTCCTGAACACTATTTTATCCTACTTTTATTAATTGTACAGCAGCTTTATTCTTTATTTTAGATTGTCAAAAATTCTAGTAAATGCACTTTTTTGAGGTAATCGTTCTCGCCTTACAAAGTAAGAAAACTCTAAAACTTATAGAATCATCACAAAATGATTTTAATACTTTAGTAAATGCTAATTATCATTTACACAAAATCAATTTCAATTATCTATCATAAATTTTACAATAATTAAAATATAAACATATTTTTAAGTTTATTTAAAACTAGGTAGTTAAGGTCACATAGCTTTCACTGTGATGAACCCTCCTTCTGTTCTAAACATAAGGTCACAATTCTTACGTGAGGATGGACTTTATGATTTCCGTATTCCATCACGAATCTTCTTTATCTCTTAGCTATATTACATTCATTCTATGCACATATTCTGTTCCTCTTTACAAAAATATTAACTCTTTCTACATTATTGTGACTTATTATTGAGAAACCGTTAAAAATTAAAATGAAAGAGCAAAGGATTTATTGCACAATATAAGAATTAAAATATCATTTGTATTAAAAAGGAAATGATGTTTCGTCATAATATGTAATAGAAATTATAATATTGGATAAAAACAGAGTTTGAAAAAGTTTAATATACATAATAAAACCATAAAAATTATTGCTTTTAATTTGTAAGTCATTAATTTCTCCCTATAATCTAAAATCTCTCTAAACTTGAAATAAATGTATCGTTTCAATTAATTGTACTATCTTTGATGTTGAGTTTTAAGACATCACCGTAATTGAAAATTTTACAAGATGATAAGTGATGATCTAAATTACGATTAAATTAGGTGCTAATTTTATTGGAAAAGTTTAGAGAAATGGAAAAGAATTAAAGCAAAATAATACTAATAAAAATATACTGAAGTGGTACTTTAGAAAAACGCATAATGTTACAGATCCCACAGAACCCCCAAAATGTCAATTTGCCCGGGAAACTGTTTCAAATAAAAGTGATTATATATTTAAGCATTTAGATAGCATACGAAGTTTATATTGAAGAAATTTGTATTAAAGAAAATCGTTCGAGTCATTTTAGAAAATATCGGTCGGTGTCCTTAACGGAATATAGTTTGAGCTTCCTGCAGTTTTTCATTTTTGAGATATTCTGTTAAAACACACAAACACAACTCATAGACCATTCGCTAAAAACATTTTTTCTAATTCAGGGGCCCCAAAACAAGAATTTTCGGGTAAAACCCAATTTCGAAAATCTGGCACGATCACAATACTTTCTCTTACCAGGAGTAAGAGAAAGTAAAATGTTTACATATATATACGATGTATATATGTGTTAACAGAATTTCTCAAAAATGAAAAATTTTCAGGAAGCTCAAAGTTGGTATTCCGTTTAGTTACTACCACCGCATCGGACACGAAGATTTCAGACAAAACCATCAACCGACTGTGCGACTTTACTGAATGTTTTTTTTTTTTTTTTTTTTAATTTTTTCTGGAAAGCGGCTCCAACGATTTTCTTCATACTTGGAATACTTGCTGCATAGATAAAAACGTACCACTTTTATTTTTAAGGTTTCTTGATTAATTAAAGTGAGAAAAGTTGTGTGAGTGATTCAATAATGAAACGTTTAGGGGAAAATAAGGAAATTGTTGTTTTTTGTCAACCCTTACTGATCCAAAACCCCAACAATTTTAGAAAAAATATGTATTACATTTAAACATATTTACTATAGTAATAAAGAATAACTTAATTTTTTTTATTATTCTTTTTATTTTTAATCATATATTTATATTTTTACAATCTGCAAAAGCTAATGCAATAGGTAAATTGGATGTCTGCGGCTATATTGTCTTAAGTGGCGTGAGAAAAGTGGCCAGTGTCCTCCTCTTGCTGGTCAGGAGGTCTTTTGGCTTTAAACGTCTGGAAGGATTCCCAGATATGGTCAGCGAGGACATGTTACTGATGTGGGGACTGATATGTAAGGCTAATTTGCTGTTGAATCTTGTGTCGAATTGTTGTGTTAGTTCGTTCACGAATGAAATCTGTAGGTCGATGTGAAGCGTCTGAGTGACATAGTGATAGAACAAATTACCGGATTAAAAAAATTATCGGATTACCGGATTATCCGAATTATCGGATAATCCGGAAACAAAAATTACCGGATTAAAAAAAAAATCTATTCAGATATAACCTTAAAAATGTTACAAAATTACTTCTTGAAATAGTCAGAATGTGGGAAGGGAATATTTCAATGGTTTGAAAGTAAGAATTCCGGTGTTATACCCAAGTAGTTTTTTGAAGTATCTATTTACCAATCAAAATTGTTAATGCTTTCAGTTGATCTGTAATAAGCTCTTGATGATAGTAATTTGATGGTAAGTAGGAAGATAGTAATCATTTAGTCATTTTTATGAAATTTATTTTGACGTGACTTTATTTGAAAAAATTTGTTCATTGAACATGAAGAAATTTGGCCTGTTGAATACCTTGTGAAATTTAGTTCATGAAAAAAGTTTTTTTTTCTTTTTGTTCAAGAAATAATTCATATGTATACCATTAAACAAATTTTAAAAACTTTGAACGAAACACTTTTGAAAACTTAGAATGCTTATTACCAAACGATTCTCGCTAACAACGCACAGCAATTAATTCTAATAGCCACAGAATTTCCTGATGTGATTATAAAATGAACGACTGAAATTTCAAAGTGAGATAATTTAAACAGATGCCAGTTTGTGATCTATTGTAGAAATACACCTAAGGCAGATCATCATTTGAATTGAATATGTTTTGACTGTAATTCAAATTGATAATAGACATAGGACATAAGGGTTGAATGGGATCCATCTTTTCCCCGACTTGTCAAGAACCCTTTGGAATAAAATGAAAGTCATGGTACGGTATGAAAGTCAGCTACGGTATTACATAAAACTTGATCTCCCTAGAACCCCACTATCCATGGTTATGCTGCAATTTAATTTGTAGGCACTCATAATAATTGATTGTTGATTGGTTAATTATTTCATATGTTTTAAATGTTTTTAAAAATATTTTGAAAAACATGTTTATAATTTTTGTTTGTTTCTATATTTATTTTTTGACAATATGTTTCTTGAGAAGAAAGATATCATTGAAAAGAATAAATAAAATAAAATTTATGCTTAGCAAAACTCAAAACTTAAACCTCCGAATACAACAAAAATAGGATGAAATTAAGAATCAAAATCGATTTTAAGAGTATTCTGGGTGTCGTTAGATTTGAAGTTTTGTTGAAAATGAATAGGGCAGTTATATTCAGACAGTAATAAGTAAAAGGCATGGTTCCTTCCCGCCTTATATTATAAGTATTAATAAAATAATGATAATACTTAATTAAAATGAATGAATTCTAAGGCCCATCAAACGTTTAAAAAAACTTCTAAGTTTGAAAAATATTTGACACTTGTAATAAAGGAAGGGACTCTACACGGAGGTCCAGGCTTTGAATCCAGTGCTACCATCAGATTTGTTTCTTCCCAGGGTCCTTACAGCTCACTGCCAGTTGATGGAGGAAATTAGGTTCAGAACCTCTGGTCGGATCAGAATGTCTGTGGAAGAGCTAGGCGATTTCCCTTTAAGGTTAATGCCCGATTTGTTCGGACTGCGGCGAATCTTAGATGGATTAGATCCGAGTCTGGATATTTGTTCTAGACCTGGTTTGTTAATAGGGAAAATACCCCAGTTTTCTTAGGGCCTTGTGGGTTTACCCTTCCCACAGACAAGTGATAATAATGCCTGTTTCGAGAGAACACTATCCGGAGACCAGCAGTGCACTGAGTAGGATTCGGCAACGCGTGTTGACGTGCCTTTCAAAAATGTAGTAATTTACTAAAAAATTATTATTACATCATTATTTTGAAATTTGTTAAATTCAAAATAAAAAGCTGTTTTTATTATTTTTTAATAAAAAAATCTCCATAAAAAATAAATTCAGTCTTAAAGGTTGAATGAATATAAATCGTATTTTCTTTTCTGAATGAAGGCACCCACAAAAATTGTCTAACATTATCTATTAATTAATGCGAAAGTTGTTCATTCATTTTTAATTTTTTTTCTGAAGACAGTTCATGGTGGCATTAAATAATAACATTCTATTCAATAAGAAATCCATTCATCTTAGAAGCTGAATAATAACTCACTTGAATAAAAAATATTTTATAGTTACTCCCTTGAAATGTTAACATTATTGGTGTATTCCATTTAGCAAAGCATAAGTTGCAAAGCTAGCTCTTGTACTCCTTCATCCTCTGGAATAAGAGGATGAGACAATATCTTGCGCAAGAAGCTACCTATGGTATAGTGGGAGTTAAAGTTCTCACGGGAGAAAGTATTCAGCGGCGGTCATAGGTGGCTCGTCTTCTCCCAGTTCCCGACAACCAGCCGTCTAGTGGAGTTCACAGAGTGTACACAAATAAGGACTATTATACAGTATTATTCTTTCCCATAGTTCAGGTAAGTCATAACTATTGTTCATTTATTTTGCTAAAAATATTCATAAATAAAGCATTATCAGAATTATTTTTGGAAGGTAGTTTTATTTAATTTGTAATTCAGAAAAATAATTTATTATATCTCAATAGTTATAGTTGCTAGAAATTTTGATCTAACTTTTTTCTTTTTTTTTTAATGCATGAGATTTGGGTAAATACATTATTTTTTTGCGGTTTAATTCGGATTCTTTTATGCTTTAAGACTTTATGATCTGATAAACATATTATTCTTTTAAAATTTCAAATTGTTTAACTTTGTTCAAATATTTGAACCTAGTTAGTTATATGAATAGTTAAACTATCCATTAAAGTAGCAATTCAATTTATTTATCACTTTCTTTTGTGTGTATACACATATGTCTAATTCTATTTTTTTAATGAATACATGCATTATATTTCACTTGTCTATAAAACCCATCAAAGCGAAGAAATAGTTTATTTATATACATCATGAGCAGTTGTAAGTTTATATATTAAATTTGTTTATCAATGCTTTCTTTCTGACCTTCATTTTCTACAAAGCGTCAAGTCTTGGACGTTTCATTTAATAGATAATGGATTTCACCATTTTGTTTTCGTTTTTCTTAAGCAGAAATTTCTTTTAAACACAAATACACATTCCTCCTATCTTTTCTGCTTTATATAATGGCTGCAGACAGACCACATAGTTTAATTGCAAGTAAACGAGTTTACCTATGAACATTATTTTTAAGCGTCTTTTTGTGTACTTGTGAATAATGAGAAATAAATACAACTATAAGAAAGGAGAAATAATAATTTCTCATATAGGAGATGTATGAGTTCAAAAATTAGAAATTTCAGTCTCCTGCTTATATTTCGCGCCCATTTATAAGCGCTACAGAGAAATATTCTGCTTGCGCTTATAAAAATATTGTGCTAAAGAATTATATTGAAAGAAGAATTACTCGTTGCTGCTAAACTATGAGAACTGTCCCAGTCTTTTTTTTTTAATTTTTAGCCGCGTCAATCTGAGGTCATTGGCGTTCGTACTCCGGGCAGTGTTTTCTAGACAACGAAATAGTGTTCTCTTCTTACATAGAACACTTGCTATCACGGACAGTGAGTTGTTAGAAGCTTCTAAGACGATTACAGGGCTAATCTAAGACCTGGTAGACTCGAACCCGGCATTTCCGCGTTTCAAGACCAGCGCGCTACCACTGAATAATCTCGTCCATTAGCGCTTATTGTTTCTGTTACTGTAAGAATTCGTCGATTTCATTTTATATAATATATATATATATATATATATATACGCAGTTGGTGGATCGATTGAAATTTGGTTATTGACCTTGAAAAATTAAAAGTTATTGTTTTTAAAATGATGGTAAAATTACTACGAATAACAAGTGGTGGTGGTTCGAAGCAAAACAAGTTTAAATTGTAAAGAATTATAAAATCTAGAATTAAATATCACTCCAAAATTGTGTTTGAATAATACATTAAAAACAAATTAAAAAAGTTCAAAATTCTGTTTACATCAATTTGAAATAATTTTATTTACAATCAAACGACGTTTTATTTACAATCAACTTTCAAAATAAATTGAAAATATTTAATTCTGCGACTAGAGCAACATTTGTTACGGTCACAAATATGAAGGGGTCCAAATTTGTTGATGCTGAAAAATTATTATTGTTTTTCATTTTAAAAAGTTTGGTGTGAAACCCCCATGATTTCTCTTACGCTAAAATAATTGACTAATTTTTTTTCAAAACTGGGGTTTTTTCTAAATTTGAATGTCTCCAATATTTTATGTATAACTGGAAGAAGCTAAACTAAAAACGACAATGGACGGAAGCGTGCCGTTTCAGCTCCCCCAGGAACCTCTAAAGCCTACTTAGTCGGAAAAATGTTTCAGACAATAGGTCTCTATCCATGTGTACACCAAGTTCTGCGAAAAAATCGCAGAAAACTAGGAAAAAAAAAAAACTGTTCAGTTAAGTAACATTTCCAGTCCATCTATTTTCTGCAAACTCCGAATTTTGGTAATTCATTTAATTGTCGAGACAATGATGTGCCCATTAATTAATAATGTTTAATTTACATCTAACGTTGCATCACAATAATTGTTTTATAAGTATTGGAAATGCCTTATATTTGAGATATACACATATAGACAAACCTGTGATTAAAAAAATGTATACGCTATTTTAGGTTCAAAATTAGTTATATCAATCTACTATTGGCTACTTTTCAAACCTCCAGAGGTTTGAAATGAACACTTCAAACTTAGTTGTGAATATTCTCAATTCAGTTTTAAGAATTTAAGACTCGATTAATGCAGTAAACAAAGTCTAATGTGTTTTGAATTACCTATGTCAATGGCCCTCTATAAATGATACAAGTTGAATAATAAAAATTTTAGGAGAAGTAAACACTAAATTGTGAAGTTATTTAGCTGGTATTTTGTCCCTTTATTCGCTTTGCAACCTTCACAATAGGGATTAAATTGTGAAAGGTTCTTTAATTGTTTAGTTGTTTAATACACACAACTAAAGGTTCTTTAATTGAAAGGTTGTTTAATACACAATTTATTGTGAACTGCCCGCTTAAGGATTCCATTAAAATAGAGTAAAAAAAGATTTCACTTTCACTAATTGATCTAATTAAATATTTAAATGTATATATTAATGAACTTTTAATTAATTATTTAATCATTTAAGTCAGCTTGGATATTTTCTAGATCGGAATTTAATTTGTCGTTATTTTAATTTTCTTAAATTAATAATTCTTTTCCTTTCTTATTATTAAAGTTATTTGTTGAGAAATTAGTATATATATAAGTATGAAATCAGAAATATTGGTTTATACGTAATATTTTTGTACTTATTTTCCTCTCATTTCAGAAAAATTGGGTTTATTTCTGAAAAATATTTAATCAGGTATATATTTTCAAATTTGGAGTTTTCATTGGGTTTTTATCATGTGTCTATAATTTTCATATGGATTTTTCGTTATTTATATAAGCCAGCTTTCTCAGATAGTAAGAAACCAAAGCATATTAACTTTTTATTTTTTGTGGGTTTGTTGTGAATATTGCATCTAGGTTAAAAAGAATTTCTGCAAATCTTCAGTCGGTCATCAAACCAAATTTTCATAAAATTCAGAAATGTTATTTAAAAGTTAAATTTTTACCTAATACTACTCTTAATTCGTACCGTTGATAAGGCAATATTGGGAGAGGTCGCACCCCTACAATACCCCTAAAATCTATCTTTCAAGGAAAATTATTTCAAAAGAAATAGTAGATTTAAATAAGCGTAATTTACTATCTTTAGGGAAAACTTTTGGAGACTTATGAGAAACTGGCGAAAAACTGAAAACCGTTCAGTAAAGTCACTCTTCCGGTTGACGAATTGGACCGAAACCTCCACATTAGATCTGTTGATGATAACTAAATTAAGTTCGAGCTTCTTTTGATATTTAATTTTTGAAATATTTTGTTCATACATAACAAAAATTCAGTAAACATTTTTTTATTACTCAAGGTGCCCTCTATAAAGATGTAATTGCGATAAAACTTTTAAAAATTTGGCACATTTGCAATATTCTTTTAGAGAAAGTAAAGCTCACTTATTATAATATATTGGACATTTTGATATATTAGTTTTCCTCATGAATCCCTGTTTACAAATCCTTCAACTCATTAAAAGATACTGCAAAGTACATGTTCAATCCTATTTGCTAAAGCTAACACCTAAAAATCCTAAGAACACCAATCAAAACATAGCTAATGTAAATGAAAATTAATTCATAATACTTAAAATTCTTCATAAATTATTTTATGAGGAACTCCTGAAATGAAACATATCAGCGCTAATCTACTTCTTAATAGAAATTAATTGTGGCATATCGTGTCAATAAATATATTTAAAAGGGAAGGATACAGACAATTTTGCCGAATTTGAACAAAGAATGTGCAAATTGAAGTATTCCCATTACTTTATTTTATATTTTCTTACTAATCGCATTCGCTAGCAAAGGAGAAAAAAATCTTTTTACTTTTATCTCATTATTTCACATAATTTCAATCTCATCTGTCATTATTATATTATTGAGATGATCTTCACTGTCAGAAATGAGAAATTCAAGAGTCTGATATGGAATCTAGAAGTAACAGAAACGAACAGAGTAAAGCCTCTTGATGCTTGTTTTAGCAATGGAATCTGCAGGCGTTGTCACTTCGAATTAAATGTGCTTTTATTCAGCTACATTTTTCACTGACTCCAACCAATGTACCAAATTCCTTACATTAACAATCAACGGCTAGTGCTGTTTATGTTTTAGACAGGTCCAAACGCTCCAGCTATCAGCAAATTGTCACTTTCTTCTCTCTTTATTTCTATCAGAGACATAACTTTCAACCATTCAAGAGCTTGACCAGGGATAATGGCTCAGCCTGATTATTGGAGCACCGTTCATTAAGTCGGAATTGGTCTTCAGTTCACTGAGTCCTCTTTATATATCATAAACGCAGGACCTAGTAAATCATTGCACTTATACCGTTGATGTAATTAACGAGGCTGTTTTCTAACACTGAAAATCTCCTTCTCTAACGCCGGATGAGCCACTGGTGCAGTTGGTTGGATGTTCCATTCTGAAACGACCTCCTGCAGGAGATCTTTTTTCTTACAAATACAGCATGCTTTGATCTTCCAAAGTAAGCATTATAAGCTGTATTTAACGATACTCATGCTGCTTTAGCTCAAAATGATTAATCAGCCTTTGAATTCATTGAGCCTTGCGTTGTTGCAGTTTCTACTCTCTCTCTATATAATATACACACACATACACCCATACATGTGCGTGTGTGTGTGTGTGTGTGTGTGTGTGTGTGTGCTGTATGTGTGCGAGAGAGAGATTGTAGTAACTATATTAACTTGATAAGAAAAGGTTTCCTCAAGTATTCAGGTTAAAAAAACTACATAAAACAGAAAAAAGAGGAGAAGAATCGCACTTTTTCAACTTCGAGCCGGTGATAACTAAATGGAATATCCAGTTTAAGCTACTGCGATTTTTCGTTTTTGAGATATTGTGACACAGACACAAACACTACCATTTACTAACCTTATCATCAGTTTATCTCAACACTGTGAATTGTAAATTGTCAGTTGCCTTTTTTTTTATCCAGTCTAACTGTAGTAGATAATTTCTGCATTGATGCAGATTTTTTTTTTTTAATTTAAGGCGCGTCAACATCTATGGTCATTGGCGCTCGGAGCCTTTTCGTGGACTGTCGGCATCCGAAGAGTGTTCTCTCGTTGCTCTACCGCCCATCACCGGACAATGAGCTTAGTGCACTGCCGGCCTCCGATGGTGTTCTCTCGTTACAGAAACACTGTCCATCACCGGACAGTGAGCTGTAGAGGCTCCTAGGAAGAAAAAATCTAAGGGTAGCACAGCTGGACTCGAACCCGAGTCCTCCGCGTGGGAGTCCTGTACGCTAGGAGTATGGATATAAATACTCTGTGCTGACTTTTTATCCGCTGTTACTATTCTTCCTATTATCTAATTAGTTTAATGACATAATTTTCCATAAAGGGAATGTTTAAGTCTCGCTATTCGGGTTGTGTTCAATAAGTGTGAGAGAGAGATTGCCTAGATGTATAAAATTTGAAATTTGTTAACGTAACCAAACATAGTTTTTATTTCGAAGAAAAAAAAAGAAGAGATAATAGGCCGCAAGTTTACATTTTGAAATATGATCTATTAGTTTCACACCGCTAAGCGCGTGATAGCGTAAGATAGATTAAATCAACTTTCCACTAAAGTTTGTGTACATCTTTCTTGTTATGTACGTCTTTCTTGTTCCTACCCTTACCATTATAGTATATTTCCAAATCATTCATTGTTTTTTGAATTATAATGGCATACTATTTATTTTTGATAAAAAATGATAAAATAAATAATACAAACTTATGAGTAAAATATATTTTTGTAATATGTGACTATGCTACAATAATAAAGTGATAATATCTAAATGAAAGGATTTTTAATATATTTGATATGTATTTTATAGTTATGATAAATATTATATATTATGGCTAAAGACCAAAGCACTCGATGCCATTAATCATTATAAAAAAAATATTATATAATAATATTGATATTTTTTAAAAGTATTTTTTTTAATCTAAAATTTAAACACAAACAGACATATATTCGTATTATACCATGGAATATGGAATATACGTATGTAATAAAATAAAAACTTTTTTTTTTTTTTAATTTAAGACGCGCCAACATCTATGGTCGTTGGCGCTCGGAGCCTTTTCGTGCACTGTCGTCCACCGAACAGTGTTCTCTCGTTGCTCTACTGCCCATCACAAGACAGTGAGCGTAGGGGCTGCTAGGAAGAGAAAATCTGGGGGCAATACTGCTGGTTTCGAACTTGGGATCTCCGTGTTGCAAGACCAGCGCACTACCACCGAGCTAATCCGTTTTCCATAAACTTCATCATTTTAATGTGATGGACGGGTCTGTTTTGATGAACAAATTTTTTTCAGAACAGGTAAAATGGGTAGTCTCAATTATCCCTCATGTAATAGTAGTCCTCAATTTTGTAATAAAAGTAAGTACGAAAGTAATACAATTTAGATATAAAAACACTAATTTCGTCTGCAATATTACACATTTATCACAATCAAATGCCAACCACATGTTTAAGAACACTAGTTAAGAACTTACGCTAGCGGCTGGTCAAAGAGCGAAACATTTCTCACTTGATATAAAATTACTCTTGTAAGACTTTGTTTCTTCTATGTATTTGTTTTTCGTAATTTTCGAATATCCCCTTATGCTCATAAATACCTATCACTTTTATTTGAAACATTTTTCTGGAAAAATTTATTTTTTGGGGTTCTAGTGGGAGCAGTAGCGTTATGCTTTCCTCTAACGTATCACTTCAATGTAATATATGGTTTTACCACTACATAATATCAATACACATTGTTAGGGTTCCAAATTTGAAGAAATTCCGTTAATCGACTTTATAGAATAAGTTTTTGATTTCTCAATACGTCACAGGCAAATTTTCTTCAAAATAGAATTTCTATCAGCACAATTAATTGTCCTAAATGTTACTTGAGTGGTGAAAACGCACTATACATAGATTAAAGAGTGTCAAATCTTCGGCGATTAGCGCCTGGAGCCTACTCAGTGCTCTGCCGGCCTCCTGACAGTGCTCTTTCGTTTCAGACAACACCTGAGCTGAAGGGGGGCACAATATATTAAAATGGTGTTTTAGAAGAAGCTTAAAATCCGAGTTTTTCCAGAACATCATAAAAAAATTAGCTCTTTGAATAACCTTTAAAACAGAAAACGTTGGTACATTTGGAGAAAATTGCGGAAAAATGTGAAAAATCGGCTGCATAGCCGATTCTCATTAAATTCGAATTTTATTGTCCTTAAAGACATTGGACCCGTTCACTAATCAAATTTAGAAGTTTGATTCCCCTCAATACTGTTTTATAATGAACTTTTCTTGTACAAATTTTCAAATAAAAGATAGGCTGATCTATTTAGAAATAATAAGATCCTCTGTTAAAATCTAAAATAAAGTATCAAGCTTAAACATTTCTGAGAATTTTGTTTTTTGGTTTAAAATGTTAACACAGATATTCAGCACATAGACACAGTTTCTGAAAATATTTTTTTTGTACTCAGGATATGTCAAAGAACGTATTAACGGTGAAACGTATTTTCTAATATCTGACACGAATTTAGCATTTCCTGAAATGTAGTAAGGGAATGTGAAAACTTAATCTATGTATTAATTTTACAAATTTAAAAATCTGGTATTTTATCCGTCGTAGCATGCATATTGATTTTGTTCCTGACCGGTTACGGATTTTTATCCATCATCAGAGCAAATTCACCAAGTTCGTGTAGAGAATTCACTTGAACGTAATGTTTCTGTCACACTCACATGTGTTGGTTCTATATATGTCACATATGTGAAAGCATTCGCAGCTTAAACTTCAAACTAACTGACAGATTTCTAAAACCCTCCTAAAATCAATTTTTCCGGAAAATGTTAAATCAAAGTGATAGTATTTATCTGTGTAGCGAACATTCCAAGTTTAAAGAAAATAGTTGTAGCCATGAATGTTCCAAAAACTCAAAACCTATTCAGAAAGTCGCAATTCTGACTCTCTAACCGATTTTCTTCAAATGCTTCAAATTTGGAATTCTACTAATGCTTCTAATTCTACCCATATTAATGCGAGTATGGGTATTTAAACAAAGTATCACCAAAACGAAAAATCACAGAAGTCCATTCTTGTTCCGGTTAGGCACTCCCACCATGCAGACACACTATAACCATCCATCGAGGAAGGAAATATGTTTTTTACTTAATTTTTTTTTTTTAATTTTTCGCAATTTTCCCATTTATTGGATAAATGAATAAACTATGTATATTAAGCAGATTATAGAATTAAAAGGTAAAGAATATACAAACAATTCTGTGATTCCGAATAACTTGTAAGCATTTTCATAATTTTTGATGAAATCAAAATTGATTATTTAATCAAAGTGGTTATTATATAAAACAGTAAAAACATTTTCTAATAGACGATAATAATTACTTGTAGAGATTAGCTTGCTATATTCGCTCATCATTTTTACTTTCTGCTAAAACCGTAGCAGGAAGTATTGTGGTCGGATCAAATGTGATGAGAGAACGAAATATTCAAAAGCGAAACATCGAAGAAAGCTCGAACTTGTTACTCTGTTTAGGTACCATCATCGCATTCGACATGAAGATTTCGGTCACCTTAAAATGCGACCATACTGATTTTCTTTTTTTAACTTTTGACTACTCCCTCTTCACTCTTCGCATTCTAACTACACACATATAGACCTATCACTTTTATTTAATATTTTTTTCAGCAAAAAGTTTTATTCAATGTTATTTGGGGCAGTAATGCACTCAGGATACTCTGAGGTTTTTCGTTTTACTTGGAATATATTAAGTGCTTACACATAGAAACATATGATATTTATTTGAAATACCTTTCCAGAAAATATGATTGGATCTGTTTTAAGATTAAGTTTAAGGGTTGTTTATGGCAATAGCAAAAGGCCTGGCAGGGGAACTGCCATACATTGTAGTCACAATCAGGTAGAATGTTTATCCAGAAACGAACCCAGATCGTTTATCCAGAAAGTATATCTACATAATAGGAATATATTTTTTTTTTTCATGAAGTTACAAAATTAAGAAGAAAAAATGAATGAGGCCACAATCTATTCTCAAAAGGACTGAGAGAGACCAGAAATTATGGAAACTAGATACAATTTCATCTAGCTTTTGCTTTTGCATCAAAAAAGTTAAATTTGAAAAGCTAAGGCTAGTTGAGCCATTCATTTCTATCCTAGTCACATTTTTTACTATTTTTACTTAAAGCTAAAGCAATTATTATTTTATTCCTATTATTGGTGTCATTATTAAACTAATAAGCGACATTGCAAAAAACGCCGAAAAGATTCATATTGTTTAAAATATAAATGAATTACTTTAGTTGTTTTTTTTAAAGAGGTCTGATTAATGTATTTTATTGTTAAAAGAAAAGAGAAACAAGAGTAAGATTAATGTGTGGGAGAAGAAGATTCTTTTATGCAACACTTGAATACCCTTTCACTATCGTGAGCATTCTGACCTAGCTGCTTGCCACCGCCAACTATATGGCAGTTGCCCCTCAGCACACGGTACGATGTAGATAAAGGGTAACAGAGATTCTCTGAATAATATTACGTTATTGCTAGGTTGTCCACATGTTCCCACCATAATATAACTAAATAAAGCTGGAATATTACAAAGATTGCAATATAACTCAAAAATGACAACAACTTTGAAAACTATAAGGTCATTGCAAAAGTCCTGATACGAAGTTTTAATGGGACCTTAAACCTTAAACTTTTACTAATAACGTAAACATAATCTTGTTCGTATAAATAAAAACATGTCAGAGAGGACCCTTTAGAATTAATTCAGGTGAATTTCAACATCTTCACTTGGCGATTTAAAATTAAAAATATGAGGGTGAAAATGAGCATTTTAGACATGTTATGCTATTATGAGTTTCTGAAGGGTTAAATGTGACAATTACATTTAATAAAAATACGCGAAATCTTTACGGTGATTTTCACATGTAAAGAATCAGTAAGTGCACTTTGTGCGCAAATTCTTTCCCTTCCTGCAATTTTTCGTTTTTGAGATTCTGAGATATTGTTCAGATAGACACACAAATACATGCACAGACCATTCGCTACAAACTCTTTTTCGTCCACAGAGGACCTCAAAATATAATATTATCGGTGAAAACTGAATTCAAAAATTTGAGACGATCGCAATATTTGCCCTTACTAGGGAAACGCCAGTTGTATTTTCAGTTGACAGATTATGACCGCAATCTTCGTGTCGGATCTCATGATGGTGCCGAAAGGAATTAGATTTGTGCCTGCTGCGATCATTTATCAATGATGTACTTCATACACACATAAAGATATTTAGTGAAAACTTGGTTATCTAAATGTTTAACTTATAGCGGTAAGAGAAAGTTAAAGAAATGTTTTGATATGTTCAAAACTTACTTGCAAAAATAATAGTGACAGCATAATTGATTATAGTTGGGACAATTATTATTTACTCTGATATTTTTCCATTCCTTCTAATAGTATTTGAATCACAAATTTCTTGAAGTTGAAACCAATCGCGATTTATCCCAATTCGCAAATTCTAACAATACCTACTACAAGACAAAAATTTATTA
The DNA here is from genome assembly GCA_011037195.1 of Triatoma infestans. NCBI lineage: Eukaryota > Metazoa > Arthropoda > Insecta > Hemiptera > Reduviidae > Triatoma > Triatoma infestans. The sequence goes on along the minus strand of JAAEAF010002670.1, from coordinate 9,872 downwards.
GCATATCCCTGTTGCGGGATCCTCCCCAGAAAACATCTAAATCTTATTTACTTTCTCTTACCGCTGGTAACAAAAAAACAAAAAAAATTGCCCCGATCCCAATATGTCAAGTTTCGATATCGAGTTTTACTGAATAGTATTTTTTGTTTTTTGTGATTTCCTCGAAAACAGCTCCAACGATTTTCTTCAGTTTTTCAAACTCTTGGTTTTGTTAAGAGAAATACAATACCTATAGAAAATATAAAAAAAAATATTTATATATTTATAATAAATATATAAATATATTTATATATAGAATAATATTAAAAATATTATTTCCATACAAAGTCTCCAATGCTCATTAGTTAGAACTCAGATTATGCCTCAATAATTTGGTCCATATTATCAAACACATTCTAAGTCTATAGAGGGAGTACACAGTATATTTGTTAGATATATAGCTTTAAACTTTAGAGGATTCCTAAGGGAGCTTGTAATTATGCTCCCCTCAAGTTCCTTTTTAATTGGGTCCTGCCAGGATAAGCAATTGGAACCAGTTAAGTTTGGTAAACTTTTCAATTTGAAGGAACTGTTTTTCTTCTAGGGTTTTTCTATAATAAGTATGTAAATTGCAAGATGAGAAAGTTGTATGAGTGTTTGCACATCAGATTTTTAAAATTACAATTGTAGATTTTGCGAAAATTTTAATTTACGTAATTTTCTATTCTAAGCATGAAAAAGGAAACATATTAACATATAAAGTATTTAAAATAAAAGCCAAAACCCTAATACGTGTGCATTAGAATAACCGTGTCTAGTGAAAATGATTTGAATCGTTTTTGAGAATAACATGAAAAACCTCACTATGGCAGTTTTTCTTATTTTTGTTTTTTAATTTAAGGCGCGTCAACATCTATGGTCATTACTGGCCGGAGACTTCTTAGTGCACTGCTGGCCTACGGACAGTGTTCTCTCGTTACAGACAACACTGTCCAGTGATGGAGGTGTAGAGGCTCCTTTGAAGAAAATCTCTAACGGTAGCACAGTTGGGCTCAAACCCGGGTTCTCCGCGTAGGAGCCCAGTACGCTAACCACTTAGCTATTCCTTCCCTAGTTTTTCTTATTGTAATTCTAACTGACAATTTAAAAAAAAAATATACTAAATGTTTAATTATTGTTAATTTGCAATAGGTAATAGACTGCATATGCTATTGACTTGACAGGGAAACCCCCTCAATCATCTTCTCGATCATCCCAGGACAAACAGATATCGCAAAACTTTCCTAAAATCAATTATTCTGGAAAGAATGGTTCAAGTAAAAGTGATAGCTTCTTCATATTCCAAGAAAGTCTATGAAGCCGTTTTTTATCAAATTCCGAAAAACTCAGAATTCTATTCTGTAAAGTTGCACTTTTGGTCAACTGATGTTCATCAAATTTGGAATCCTAGCAAATTACAGAACCCACTTTAAAAATACAATTTTCAAAAGAAAAAAATGCAAATACAATTTTTAAAGGCATCTTTGAAAAAGTAGTATAAAAATGATGAACTGATTCTGTTAAGTAGCATTTCCATTAGTTACTACTTCTCTTGAAAACAAAATTTTTTCGCAATTGAGTTTTCTCTGGAAATACACTGGGTCCGAAAAAGTGGTTTTTAGCAAACGGTGTGTGTATGTGTGTGTGTGTGTGTGTGTGTGTGTGTGTGTGTTATTGTGAATAAAATATCTAAAAACTGAAGATCGCAGGAACTTCAAATTTGTTAGTTTAGATATTACCATCGTATTTAACGCGAAGGTTTCGGTCAAACCTTCTACCGGAAGTGCTACTTTATGGTTTTACCAGTTTTCGCTAATTTCTCGAAAACGCTCCAAAGATTTTCTTTAAACTTGGCAATCGAACAATTTAAATAAAAGACTAACACTTATTTGAAAAATGTTTTCAGGAAAATTTATTTTTTTAGGGTTTCCGTGTGAGTGGCAATGATCTTTTTACACTTCCACGACAATGTTAAGAGTTTCTCGAACGTGCCACTTTAATGTTGTAAACAGCCTAAAAATCTATTCAAAATGAAGAAGTTCAAAGTATGATAGAATTCAAGTTTGAGGAAAATTAGGCAACTTTACAGATTAGACTTTTAGGATTTTGGAACCCAGAAGAAACAAAAAGAAAAAGAAACGATTTCTTTGAAAAAACAAACATTTAGGGGAATTCTGGGAAATCTGTGAAAACAACAGATTTCAAGTATTATTGAAGTTTAATCGAGACACGGTCTTTTGGCCTAAATGTAATCACTTTTAGATAATACCTACTATGTGCTGAAAACCAACATTAACCAGTAAGAGAAACTAAAACGTTGCTGTAAAAGTGGTGGCTGGACCGTTTATTTGGTACAATGCCTCCATTCAGTATCAAATTTAAACTTGCTCTTATTTATCAAAATGTTCGGATGTTGAAGTTTATTAGAAGAACAACTATTTTAAAAACAAAGTAAAATTATTTAAAAGTAAACATTAATTACTTTTTTTGTTTATGTCAATCGATGATATCCTTGATAGTTAGTCAATTCCAGATCAATTAAGTTTCCGCATTGTTAAATTTGCCAATTCTGGGACTGTCCATCATTTCAGTAAGAACTAAAAATAAACTCATGCTTTCATTCATTCATTATTCATATGATTATTTTAATCAGTATTTGAGACATGTACAAATGAACATCCACGTTATAGGAATCTTTAGCTGCGTCCTTCAAACACAGTTCTAATGGAATCTAATGATGCTATGATGTAATCGCATATTGACGACTCCGTTGAGAGTAGGTCTCTTCCTTTCTAAACGTGACCTGCCAGCTTCATGACCTAGACAGTAAAATGCCCGTTATCTCTTCTTTTTCTCATTTAACGTATCGTCTGAAAATATCATTTGTTCTTTTTGTTACTTTTTATAATAGATAGAATAGTACGTATTCCAATCTCTTGAAAGTAGCATTTGTTGTTGAAGAAACATTATTAGCAAAAAAAAGACATTCAATTTCAGACTATATTTAAATATTTACTCATTCATTTGTAAATATAGCTCCAATATAGCTTCCATCAGTTTATAACTTGAAATTAGCTCTTTTTGTTTTTTGTGAATCAATTTTATAGTTTTACTACACTGCTGTAAGAAGAAGATAGCGTTCGTGTCGAAATTTTGCAATTGACTATTCATTGAATGTACACTGTATTGAATGTTTTAAAGCCCTCTGAATACGGAAATATGTTTATAAGAATGATATGAATATAAAATACCTCTGTGTGTGTGTGTGTATGTGTGTGGGTGAACAAAATTTCTCAAAAAAAAAAAAAAAATCGCTAGAACTTGGAAATTCCATGATTCAGTTACCATTCCAAGCTTAAAGAAAATCGTTGGAGACTAGTTTGCCGCGATTCGTTTAATCGATTTTTGCTTTTGCTTAACATATTGTTTTCAATTGGAATTCTAGTAATTCATTCATTGCACATTAATATTGTATAGTGGTAGCTCTGTATATTATTCTGAAATAGCACCGTTCAGGATAGGTAGTTTAACGTGGAAGCTACTCCGAACACTCCAACAACTGATTCTCCATGACATTTCATATAAAATAGTAAATCTTCAAGTGTTATTAGAATGCAAAGTTTAAAGAAAATTGTTGGAGCGTTTCCGAGAAATTGCAAAAAATTGAATAATTATTCATTAAAGTGCTTCCGGTTGCATGATTTTAATGGCAAATTGCTGTCGAATCTCCATGGAATATCTGAGATTTTTTATTTTCAGTCATGGTGTATCATACACTCACAATTTTAATTTGGTGTGATGATTTTTTTTTTTTTTCAAGGTGCTCTAAAATTATCGGAAAATATACTAATTGAAAGCAATGATCTTAAACATTAATTCAATGAATTTCATTATTTAGTTTTCATTCAATCAATTATTCGGTTAAATATAGTACATATTTATGAATTAATAAAGAAAAATGCAGCTTTAAATTAGTAAAATCATTAAACAATAGTAAATTCATTGTTGGGTGTTTTGTTGCCTAATGAAGAAACAAGTAAGAGTTTGCATCCAAAGAGGATAATAACATAGTGGAGTCGAAAGTAATGAGTGGACACAGATACATTTGCAATATATTTAGATCTCTCCCTACACCTTTTACTGAGCCTCTGTCTCCATGATCAAAACCATTTGCAAGGAAGTCTCGTACTTCAAAAGAGAAGTAACAATAACAAGAAAAACTAACTATAAAAACACAATAGCTACATATTTGGCAAGAGAAAAATGGGCCACTTTTACTCACTCGAGTTTCTGCGGCACTGAACGACGCTTGTAAAGAACTTTTCTCTAGAGTTAAATATTACATTTTTTTCTGCAACCGTATTAATTTCCTTCTTAATTTACATGAATATAAAAAAATATGTAAAGATTCAAATATATCAAATTGTTGCAATTTGAAGTGATCATGTGTATCTGATTGTTGGCTTATCGACCAGAGTGTTTTCGCTCCAATACCGTAAAACCAGAGTGTTTTTGCTCAAATGTTGAAAATCTGGTTGATAAGCCAACTATCACACACATCTGATCACTTCTAACGGCCAAAAATTGATATACATAAAATGGCGCAACAGTTTTCAGCTTCGGCACCATCCTTGAGTGAACTAAAAGAAAAATATAACAGCAAGGATTTACTTAACAATATCCCCACCACACTGAAGAAACTACTTTTCGGGAAACAACCGGACTGTTTTTGCTCAAATGTCGAAAAACGTGTTTTTCCAAAACACATTGACAACTGCCTTATCAACATTCCATCTCTATCAAACGACATATCCCAAAACAAATTAGAACGATCTAAGTTTCTTTTTAAAAAATCTTTGCTTATACTGAAATTAGTTCTGTCATTTGGGAAGTAAACCATAAGAAACAAGTGCTCAATAATCAGTGGACACAGTCTGGTCGATAAGCTGACAATCAGATACACTTGAAAGATTCAAATACTGAGAATGAATTTCAATTCATTTTAACTCCCTCTCTCTATAATCTATTTCGTTTGGTATAACCTCAAATCTACTGAATCTGGGTTCTGAGATTTTGTTTTCGCGTATTGCCGCTAGATTCGGGCTAATTAAAGTCTAATAAGTTACTTTACACGCTAGTGAGAGAGAGAAAGTAATGTTTAATTCAGTAATGAAAAAAATCTGGTGTGAAACACTCCCACAACTTTCTCTTACTCCAGTTTTCAAAATTGTAATAGACAAATTTTATAGTTAATATATCAAATTTAATGAAATTCGTCGGAGTTGGTCGAAATCTGGAAAAACTGTTCAGTCCAAAGCACTTCAGTTCAGTAAAAACGCACTTCCAGTTTACTAATTTTTTTCAAACTCGGAATTTCATCAACACATTTAATTCTAATTAATATTATTTGGATGACAGAATTGTATAGTAAACTGAAATAGCTCTTTAAAGGAAAACCTACCCCCCCCCCCCCCGAAGTACCCTAAATGAATTTTCCAGAGAAATGTTTTAAATAAAAGTTGCAGCTCTTTGTATGCGTAGTTGATATAACAAGTTTCAAGAAAATCGTAATAGTCGTTTTTGAGAAAATCTCAAGAAAATGAAAACCGTTCAGTAAAAGGGTACTTCCGGTTGAGGAATTTTGACAGATGACCTACTATTGGATCCCATGGTAATACTAAACGGAATATCAAGTTTGAACTTTCTACGATTTTTCGTTTTTGAGCTGTGCTCTTCACATACACACACAAAGACCATTTTCTAAAAACCACTTTTTTGGAAACGTGTAGTTCCGGTGATATCAAAATTCTAGTTTCCGGCTAGAGGACCTTACACCACAAGTCGCCAACGAAAACTTAGTTTCAAAAATTTGACACAATCCCTACACTTGCAGTTGCAGTCCTAAGAAAAGGTAATAAAAGTGAACAACTTATTAAACGAAGAAAAAAAACAAAAACATTATAATCAGTTAGGTCCTTAATAAACACTGCCATGTCAAAAGGAGGACTTTTGCTTCTTTGGTGTTCGCGATTTTATAACATGAAAAATAACTACTCCTTGAGGGGTCAAACAGAAAGAAATCTGATGGTGCAAAATCCAACCAGGCGATGGGGCCGAACTTCCCAGACTAATCTTTCATTAATTTCTAGCATTGCTTGCGCAGTGTGTGAGGCAAGTGCCATGGAGTAGAATATTTCTTCCATTTGTACACCATGTTATTTTTTTCACAATCGCAGGCTCTTCTATCGTAACTTGTCTTAAATATGAGCATCATTGTGAGAAGGAGTGTCAAGAGATGGAGTTAAAATCTCGTTTCGTTATTCATCCTACACACGTCGTAATTCAGTCATACCTGTTCGAATAAACCGAATACGATTTTTCTACTTTCACTGTATTGTTTGAACATCCGGCAAGAAATTTCACCTCTTCGTAAACGAGAAATCATCGGACATTGAAATTTCTAGAGGTCTTGCCTTCATTGAATGGTAATGAGAGTTTTTAGGTACTGCAATTGTGGTCAGATACTAAACAGTTTTTAGATCCTGAAAATAAGGTTATTTTTATGTAGATATTCATTGTTTTACTAATTAGGAAAAAAGTAGTTGTGTCTGTTTAATATTTTAATACCTTCGTACATAATTAATTCATTTTTACATTAATATGCGAGAAGTAAAAGGTTTAAGGCTTTAAATCCATGAAATAAAGTAATTTATTTCTTGAATAATTTACCTTTTTTTTTTAACGTATCTTACAATATTCATTGACTATTGCTTAAATTAATATTTTATTTATTATTAATTTTGCTAACAGTAATAATCTGCGATTATTTATTGAGATTTGTAACGAATGACCTTTTACCATTTCATCACTTTTTGCGAAATAAAATGTTCTTCTTACTAATAATAGTAAAAGGAAGTATTGCGATAGAAATTGAGTGATTTTCGAAATTGAGTTTTCCTCCGAATACGAAAACAATATTTTTTGCGAATAGTCTGTCTGTGTTAACAGAATATCTGAACAACGAAAAATCGCAAGAAGCTCAAACTTGGTATTACGCATCAGGCACAAAGTTTTCGGGCAAAATCCATTAACCGGAAGTACCACTTCATTATAAAATAGTTTCTCACTTAGAATAGTTTTTCAGTTTTTTATGATTTTCTCGAAAACGGCTCCAACGATTTTCTTTAAATTTGTTTTATCAACTACTCATATAATGAGCTACAACTTTTATTTAAAACATTTCTCCGGAAAATTCATTTAAGGGAACTTTCGTGGGAGGGGTGGTGTTAGGTTTCCTTCTAAGGTGCTATTTCAGTTTATTAAACAATTGTATCATCTAATAATATTAAATAGAATTAAATATGTAGCCAATATTTCGAGTTTGAAGAAAATCGGTTAACCGGAAGTATTTTTCTACTGAGCAGTTTTTTCAGTTTCGTGGTTTTCTCCAAAAAAACAAACAACGAATTGCATTAAATTTGGTACACTAATTGTGAATATGGAGATCAATCACTTTTGTTTGAAACTTAGTTCCAAGAAATTCATTTAAAGGAGTTTGGCGGGTGGGAGGAGGTTATGCTTTCCTCCAAAAAGTCATTTTAATAAAAATAAGCTAAGCTAACAAGCAAGTTTTTCAGTTTTTGTGATTTTCTCGAAAACGGCTCCAACGATTTTCTTTAAATTTGTTTTATCAACCACTCATATAATGAGCTAGAACTTTTATTTAAAACATTTCTCCGGAAAAATTCATTTAATGTTATGTTAAATATAATGACACTAATTACTTTTATATATATTTTGCTCCATTCTTCCTTAACAGTTCCTGAGGACACCAAAGATGTCCGAAAAGTCGAATAAACTTTTTAAAAAGTAGAAAGTTTCTTCTTTGGCCCCAGCCAACTAATTTCTTAGTTTGTTTAATTAACAACGGCCAAATATAAATATTGCTTACATTGTCATTTTATTAAGTTTAAATTTCTCAAAAACGAAATGTCGCTTACTTGAAAGCTTAGGTTATGCTCCTTCTGAAGCCAGGACACCAAGGACTACGAGAAGTTTTCGATCAAATCCGTCAACCAAAGGATGATCAGATCCCTCTAGTAAAGGTTTATTTGTTTCAGTTGCTCGCGATTTTCTAAAAGTGGCTCCAAAGATTTTCCTTAAACATGGTTTCCATACTACTATAATATTGGGCTTCATATTGGGCAGAATGTAGATAGAGGTTCCCCTAGCTAATAAGAGTTAAGGAAACTAATATTTATAAAATGCAGACTATAAAAAAATTGTGAATCAGAACTTTATTTTGGGTTATTCATAAATCAAACAAATATTCTTTAATAAGAATCTGTACATAGAAACAATCTAAAATATCTAACTTTAGTGAATCTTCATTGGAACTCTTGTTTTTTAAAATGATGTTAATTAATTAACAGAGTATACAATCTTATGCAATAAATAATAATAATAATTATCAAAAGAATTATTCACTCCTAACATGACACTAATTCTCAGGATGTAAAAAGTACAATGCTATCGGTGCTTTCACACAGACGAAAAGATTATTTCCTTCATGGCCTATATTTTTTAAATTATGCTATCTTCTATAATTTATTATATCTTCTCTGCTACTAGATGAACATATATAACTTTAATATATTTCGCCCCACATTTTTGTGGGGTTTGCAAAATTGCTTCGTAATGTTCGGATTGACTTAATAATATTTTTTTCACGTACATTGAATGAATTACACAATAGATATTTGATTTGAATTGGCACTTTCGCAACCATTCTTGAGAAATCTAGCAGTATATTCCTTTCTCTTTCAGAAAACTTGTAGTACTTTTTGGTGCACATTTCATAATCTGCTCATCGTTATAAACAATCAAGATGAACATTTAACTAATGAACACTTGGTTGATCGGTGTCCTCGTGAGATAAAATAAGGAATGATTTCCCCACCAATACAACATTTTTTTATTAAAATAATAACTTCTGTTTCATTATATAAATATTTATATTAGATGTATATAAAAATTAAAGAAAAAAAAATGATTAATAAATATTAATTGAAGAAATGCTAGGTAAAGAATTATGAAGAAGGACTAAAGAAATTTTTAAAAAGTTTTTATAGTAATAAACTTATCAAAACTTACGCAGAATAGAAATCAATAATTTTTATTTACTTGTACTTATTCTCCCTGCAGTAAAAAGAGATTTTGCGATAGTTCCAATTTTCAAAATTAAGTTTCCGTTGGAAATAATATATATGTGGGTGAATAAAAATATCCTAAAAGCGAGAAGCGCAGGAAACTCAAAGTGGATATGGTATTTAAATCCAACACTACTTAGAGTTTTGGTCAAAATCAGTCAACCTGAATGGCAAATTTACTGAGTTGATTAATCAAATTTTCGCCATCTTCTCTTTAACAAGACTGCCCAACCATTTTGTTCAGTCGCCTATATATTCGGTGACCGTGAAGCTCATCTGAATCTCCAAGACTAAGTGGCTTCCAGTAAAAAGTAATTTTTAAGTTAAAATAATAGAAGTTTTGAGAAAGCTGCTCGTTTTCAGTGTTAATGGCAGATGAAGATCATCCGGCATAATAGAAAAGCACATTGCCACTGACTGTCACAAGAGGATACTTCCTCTGGCCCAAGTACTTTCAAGTGAAGGAAGCATCCAGCCGCCTCTCCAGAGAAAAGGCAATAACACGGAATTATTTATTAGATACTCTTAGTAAAAGTAAAACATAATTGTAACGATTTCTATTTTTTTACTTTACTGTACAAACTTTTTCTAGTAGTCGGACAATTCGTGACATTTTGGTCGTTATTCGTGACGCCGGGCACATCC